>CAJUYG010000179.1:114921-131950 GCA_910591675.1 Galerucella calmariensis | reverse complement strand
TATTTTTTAAACACTTTGTAGGTATTCAGGTCTAAAGACTTCTGTATGCAATTCTTTATTAAATTTCCCACATAAAAGGTGCTCTGTGTTGAGCTCGATAGAACACTCCATTAACAAGATTTTTTATTTTTTATTAAAGTAAGACACTTTTTTAAGTTGTTTTTTCTTAAATAAATTTGTAGTACCTACTTGAAAATCACTTACAAATAATTTAAACACAAACGTTTCTTATGGGTTTGTAATTCATAATTATTTAAGGGAAGAAAATATTTACGACTACTACAAATTTATTGTTTAAATAAAAAAGTGACCTATACCACAGATTATAAAGAGAACAGATACGAAAGCTTGACAGAGAACAGTAAAAAGAGAGAGAGATGGGTGGAAATACCCATTTAAATGCCCATCGTCTTATGTCGACTCCGTTCGGGCTGATTCGCGAGATTTCTCAACAGGGTTGTCAATTTGCATATTTCCTTCAACTTACGATCATAGGTCAAATATTGTATAAGCATTTTTTTAAGTGTGATAGTTATACAGATACAAATATTCAATAATTACTTGTTTTAAATCAATTTTATTAACATTAAAAGAATTACACAATTAAAAAAATTATAATGTATAAAAATCATACCATGAATATTGTATATATTTTTTTCACAAACCACATCCTTGGCAACCATGCACAATAACGGTGACGGCTAACCTAACCTAACATAATCAAAACGTCAAAACATGCTCAAAATCACTTGTAATCTGTTCTCAAAATTCATAACGCCATTTTTGTTTGCTGCATTGTTTGAAGGTGTTCAATCGGCGATATTAATTGTGTTATTTGACTAATCGATTGTACGTTGTGGTGATATTAACTATAAAAATATAGTGGTATAGATTATTATTCTTATAAAATGGATAAACATCACGGCGGAGAGTATTGTTCTTAGACTAGTTTAATTGTTTAAGGTATTGTTCATACAGAGACTGTCCAAATAAATTTTATTCGGAAAGATAAATAAAGTTCTTTCGATTTCCAAGGGATTAGAGTATTTAATTTAATAGGTATCCCGGCCTTTGATAAAAGAAATTTTAAAGTTTTTGATATTAACTTTGGTGCTACAAATTATTATCAAAATTCTCCCTTTCATAGGTGTATATTGATAAATAAATTAAGAATTATTTGTACTTCAAAATTTGGTTGATTTTTGTAATTATTTGTGTTATCTAAAAATGTATTTATTAATTAATCTCCCAAGAGTAATGGACTATTTATAACAAATCATAGGAATGTACATATAGGTATTTAATAAATACATAAATATATATTCGATTACCTATGATGATTGTTTTAATTCATTGCGCAGTTTTAAAGATTTAGTGGAAACTTCCAAAAAAAAACTAGATCCGGCACTAGAAATTGTTATTGTCCCCGAGTCAACACTGCAATTTTGTAAGAAATTCAGAATATTTTTCAAACTGGCAACATCGCGGCCATACCGAGTTAAAGGTCCAAGGTCATTGACGACGGAGCTGAAAATCGTTTGATGTTTTACCGGGATTCGTATCTGTTCTCTTTATAATCTGTGCCTATACTGCAATAAAAAGTTAAAAATATTGAAAATGGAGTGTTCAATTGAGTTCAACAATACCTTTTATGTAGAAAATTTAATAAAGAATTGCAGACAACAGTCTTTAGCTCTCAATATAGGGTGTTTCAAAAATATGGTACAATAAAAGTTCACGAAATCCTCGTACCACGCCACTGGCTTATTAGAATATGACAGCATTAATACTGTCGATGTGTTTTGAAGAGACAATAACCTACAAAACATTTTAAATTTGTACTTTTATCCCCCGAGAAGATATGAAATAAAATAATGTGTATTTTTTCTGCATATTTAAACAGCCTGTATCTCACAAACTAAGAAGGTTAGAGAAAAGTTGCATTCGGGTATTTTAAATATTTCTTAACCATCTATCATGCCTCTAATTTACGATATTTATTTACGGGACACCCTGTATAAAAAAGTTCTCATTTTTCAACAACTTATACTAATAGTGGGAATAATAAACTATTTTGGAAAGTATGGACATTTTATTCAATTATTCTAACAGTAAAATAAATACATACATATATTATCACAATAGAATGGAGAGTTTTATAAATCTCGCCAATATTCAACAAGTTGAAATAGAGATACAGCTCTTACGATATCCCAAATTCGACGACTCTAAAGCCTTCAGACTTTTCGGCACTACAATTTGTTTCTCTTACCTCATAGTTAGTGTTTAATAATTTGTTGAGCTGTTGACAAAAATGTCAAACTATTTATGTTGGCTACTGACACCGCGATAATTGATTAAAAAATGAAAAAACCACTTTTGCATTTGTAGTTGTAAATATTCTGTAAAAGTTGCAGGTGACTTTTGCTGCTGTCAAAGTGACATTTGCACAGTGGCATATACGATTTTTTATATGTAAATTAAATTGTCGTCATTATCTAGGGACGTGAAAAAAAATTATCTCGAAATAAAAATCACGTACATGAATACATTTAAATACATAAGTCTTACAAGTGTTTGTCCAGTGACGGTTTTGAAATAAATTCATTTTTGGATTTAATTTTAGTTTTTCCAGAACTATACCAGGACTTATCTTGACATTAGGCTTTATGTATCTTAGTTATTATTGAATATATGTATGAATGCATTTTGGAGTGATTTTCACTGAGACCTAAAAGATCTATTGTGCTCCCTTACTTTTACTTAGATTCTGAGGAGAGTCTCAGAGACTACTAGCTCCTTTTGTCTTATTTCCCGGAGGAATTTTGGGATATTATTGATTGTAAGAGTGTTGTCTTTTATATAGAGCTCAGAAAAAGATCTTTCTCCGGTACAGGTTTGTTAAAGTTTGTCCAAAATCAATTGCAATCGCAATCAATAAATCGTCGCCGTTGCATACATTTTCTCTTGATCACATCACGTTCAATTTTCAAAATGTAGGTACATGTAAAGTTTTTTGCTTTAGAACATTCAATAATTACCAATGTTTACTAGTGTATTTTAATTTAAGAAACAATAATATCGGTCCAATTAAATTTGATTAAATTTGTCGTCCTTAAATTAAACCAGTTGCCTATTTGGCCTAGTGTGGTTAATCTGGAATAATGTTTCTTTCGGTACACTTTTATATTCTATTCTACAGTCATGGTTCAAAAGACCCTTTTCTTGAAATTTTGCGTTTTATAAATAAAATTGTAATAAATAATTTTGTTCATATAAGGTCTCCATTAAAAAAAATTTTACTAAGAGCTGGAATAATAAATCAATTTTGAAAATTATGGACATCGCATCGACAGAATGTCCAAAATCATTAAATTCTTTCGTAGCATCCTTTCCTGCCCAGTCTGTTATCAACTCCTCCTGGGTGATCATATATCAATAATCTGTAACATCGTATACTATATATTTAATAATTATCCAGACTCTTGGATCTTGGATTTCATCTAGGGAATAATATTTTATTTCTACACTATCATTCATCTTCTCTGAAACCATATTATAAGCAAGTGTTTACAGAAATAATTTTAAACCGAAACGTTGCCACTTAATTTGGTCATAAGGTTTTATAAGCAATTTATCTATCTATTTATCTATGAACGTAAAAAGTTATCTAAAAATATAAATCACGTACAAGAATACATTTAAATACATATTCTTTCAAGTGGTTGTCTAGTGACGGCTGTGAAAATTTAATACTTTTTTAGAAATTTTAATTTTAATTTTTCCAGAACTTTACCAGGGCATATTATAACATTATGATCTAGGTATCTCAGTAATTATATTTTATATTTTGAACAGCTCCCGTACCCGTCCCCGTCCGATTTAACCAATTAGCCACCTGCACTCACCCGTGTACAGTTCGTCAAGTGTTCCAGATATTAAAAATACTTTTAAAACATTCAAGAAATAGGTATTTAATTATAATAAATAAAAAAGAATGTCATCGCTGGAAAGCAATGAAAACGATATGTGAGGCGAGTAGTTTTGTCAATAATGTCATTCGCCAAATTTCCTAGCAACAAACTTTCATAGGTACCTTTCGAAAATTCTGCCGAAATCGTTATTTTCCTAACAAGTGCAGAAAGTGATACCGCTTGCCCGAACTCCGCTTCGCGTCGTTCGGGTCAACTGCAGTCGCGTGCGGGAAAGACACTTTACGCATGAGTTAGGAACATTATTTTTTCTACGACCGTATATACAAAAAAGTATACCAACCCATTTTTCAAAAGTTATTTTATTTCAACATACATATAAGTACAAAACATTAACCAAAAACTATTATTATTATTATAAAGATTAATATTAGAAACACAATATGTTGCATTCTGCATCCTGTAAATTACTTAAAATTGCCGGTCCAGTGGATTTGGTGTTAACTGGTAAGTAGATGACGTTAATGAGGATGGCATCGGTTGAAGGTCACATAAAGATGACGATGAAGGTGACGGCAACAGCTTTAAGTCATTTGTAGATGAAAGATTTTTTTCTGATATATTTTCCTTACATTAAAACCGGGTGGTTTGGTAGTTGTTTCATGACACCACTTTAAATAATGTACAGGGTTGTATCAAAATATATTCATTATTTAATATTTAAAAAAAAATTTAAAATGCAACAAAAAGCTAGAAAAGATGTAGATTTTATTTGATGGACTATTTATTCACCTGTTGTAACAATAGTTATAACTTCCGAAGTAAAAAAAACTATCTAATAAGATCAAAATTTGCATAATTTTACTTTCCCGCACTAGTGCGGGAAAGTGACACTTTCAAGGCTAAAATGCGTGCGGGAAAGTGGGTTAAAACGCACGGTCGTAGAAAAAAATATTTGTTTTTATTTTTCTCAAAATGATGAATATTATCGATGTTTTGCAAAATCAGTCCCTATATAAGTGCTTTTAAAAGAAATATTTCATATTTTGACTATCTCTGTATGTCGTACAATTTTAAATATCTTTAAGCTTATGCCAATTATAAAAAAGTTTTAAAGGTTTTTAGTTGTTTATCGATTCCAGCGCAATGGGTAAAAAAACACCTACAACTACTGGTTAATCACGTTCGTTAGGTATTGACGGTATTGTAGTATTCAACAAAATAGTTTGCTTTTATGTTAGGATATAGGTGTTTGTCGAGTTCTTGGGTATTATTTAAATGTGATATTTGATATTTTAAGTGCTTTACGGCGTTTTCTTGAATGAATTAAGTGAGTAAATCAAGGATAATTATTAGGTGAGTGAATTATCAACAAAAATTTGTTGCTAAAATTGTTTTATAGAATATTGTTAAACGAATGATGAAAATAAGATCGAGAACATTGTTCTTTTGCAATAAATTCATTTTGACTAGTTTTAATATAAGGAACCACAAACTTTTGACTGATTTTGCAAAAAAGTCGATAGTACTATCTATTTTGAAGATTATCCGTCGAAAAATATGGGCTAATTAGAATTTCTAGATTAAAATCAAAAATCAAAAATAATAATATCTGTGAGATTTCAATGAAAATTTTATACCAGTTAATTTTAGCCAATCAGATGTCTGCATTTTGACATGTTACTATGACAATAACAGCAATAACCTAATTTCTTATGAAATTTCCCCGCGTAAAGGGAAATTTAGAAGTGGAAGTTTCCCTCTGGCTTGACAGCTGTCATAAACACAGTGACGTGAAATATTTTTGATAGATATTTATTTATAACTTAATTATAGGTATAGTTGAAATAATACCCTTCTTGGTGTGCGTCATCGATTGTTAATGTCTTTCTAACACATTACGTAGGAAGAAATGGGGAAAAAAGGCAGGTCTGTGATTAATCCTGATCAAAATATCTCAATAATGAACCGTTTCAATGTATTACAAATCTTAACCCCAATCTTTGACTTACAAAAATTTGATTTAGTTGATGTTTAGATTACTCGCAAGCTCAACCTATCAATCGAGAATTTAAAATACTATGAAGGCGTTACTTTCGTAGCGGCAATGTGTCTTACGTCTTTTTCTACTGTCACACTGACAGTTCTTGTCAGGTGTGTACTTTGTTGCTTACGGTCAATTATTATTTATTTGAAGTGAATATTAATCTTATTGTTATATTTATCTAAATAATACAAAAATCTGCCTAGATACACGAAAAAACATCAGCATTTTGAAAGTTCTGAAGTATTTTCAGTTAGAAAAAGATGCTGGGAATTATTGATTTCATAGCTTTTTCGAATTTGGCTGAATATGATCCTGATGATTTCATTTATCAAATTTAAGGTTAACTATATGTCAAAATAGCAAATAAAATAAACGACATGCCGAAAACCCGGATATCGTCACAATCGATGACGCACACCAAGAAGGGTATTATTTCAACTATACATGTTATTATCTGTTGCAAATTTCAAATGTATTTCCACGTCTTTTCTCCTCAATGGCGAGTAAGGTAAGGATCCGTTGTTTTTTCCATTAAATGTCTATGATTCATGAAATAATAGTAATATTTCGACACCATTTTTTTCTTTTCCACACAGGATTTATGGGTGAAATATGAAATAGTTTCACATAGAGGAAACTATTCAAAATAATAATTTCCTTTTTTTTAGAGTCCTCTATTTTTTTCAATATTGTTCTAAATTGAATCTTTTATGAGGCATACGAGTGAGAGAGTGCACAAGTCATAGAGAAGGTGGAAATTCGTAACAGAGAGAATGTATGAGAATGAATGTGTGTGAGAGAGTGAGCATTGTGAATGATAGAGGGTTTGAAAGTTTTGTGGGATTTCGAGAGAGTTTATAGGAGTTAGAGGATAGAGTAGGATGTGTTAGTTGAAAAGTATAAGGATGAAATATTTACGAGTGAGATGGTTCGTGAGAATGAGAGTGTGTTTGAAATAGAAAAGTAGGTGTGTCAAAAAAATGAAAGCGTAAAAGGGAGAGGGCGCGAGACGATATATGTGAGAGTAGTATGAGACTATTTTTGAAAGTGGGGAAGTGTGTGAAAATGGAAAAAATTGTGGGGAAAACGGAGAAAGTGTCTTTGAATGAGTGCGTTAAAATGAGATTGGGGCTAAGACTTTTTGCGAGAGTGAGAGCACGTACATTCTTTCACGTTCTCTTACTTTGACGTACTCAAATTTTCACACTTTCTTTTTTCTTTTAGTTCCAAATATTGACTCACACTTTGTCGCTCTTACACACCATCCCACTTCAACATTCTCACATTTTCATACTCTTATACACACCTTATACTTTTCTCATCGCTCTTATACATCGTGCTTTCTAAAGAGTTCAATATTTTATGTTTGCGGAACCATTCAGATCAAGATCTTCCCAATTTTGAATGGGCTTCTAGATAAAACATCCAAATCCCTTATATATAAACCTAGTTCGACCTTTAACATATTAGGTATAATTTTGTCTCTCGGAGTGCGACACCATGCTCATAATACGGTACGATCTACTCGAGGTATAGTTTTTGGTCGTGAAAATAAAAACCATTTTGCGGGTTTTGAGAAATTTATTTATAATAGTACTGTTATTCTGAAATGTATAAATACATAATAACAAATTGTATGCTGTGTCATTCATTATCTATAATTCGCTGTTGAATAAAGAAAAATAAAAAAAGTAAGTAAAATAATGTACATCTATGTATATTATTAAATGCGACTTTCGGGTATATTTCATCTAACAAAAATGCACATCGGCAAAGCGTTATACAAAAGCGGTATATGAACAACGAGGGGTGCTATCAAAGGCACTTACATTTTTTTTATAAAAGGTAACCAATACGGATCTCTATATCAAACTTTACGTTTAAACTGAACCTGACAAGTATGCGCAAAATGTCAATGAATAAACAAGCTCAGTAACCTACTTCACCACTTTTTTATTTTAGAATCTACACTCCCATTTCCATTTCTGCTTTACTTCGTCCATAGTAGGATTGAAATACTAACTTTGATGTAAGATACAAGTGATTTTGATAATCATTGTTCCAATTATTTATTCCATTAAAGATCGGTCTTAAGAACCGCTTAAACTTTGGTTACCTCATCCACTTATCGAGTGGAAACATCCCATAAATAATCTTGTGTCATTCAACTTTTAAAGGTTTTTATGCGACTCTAACTTATATTTCATAAAAATGACTATCAATTTTAAATGTGTCTATGATATTGTAAGTGTACCATATTTAAGAGAAATTCGAATATATCTGCTTTGAACAAATTTTAAACATAAAACAGAAAATTACACCTTTGTATTTCAGGCGGAGGAATACACGAAAGAAAACAACAGGAAAGATCTCGGAGGCAAGCAGATACATATCATGCCAGACAGTCAAGCAATAGCCAAGCTGATCAGGGTATCAGGTCATCTAGGTATTGAGGCTACCATGAGAATGTGAGTAGGTTATGTGATGTTTGTTTCAAAATCACGTTCGAATTTGACTATCTCATCGGGCAATGGCAAAATTAATGACAAAATCTAGGGAAAAGTTTCAGTCATTTAGGGCAGCAAGAGAAAATAATTATATTATTTACATTAAATAAGTAAAAGAAAAACGTTTTACCAAGAGGTGAAAGAAATGAAAAAAACCGATAAAAGGCATTACACAGACAAATTTAAAAATGATCAGACAAACTATAAAACAAAATTTCACAATTCGATTTTCAATAAATTGCATTAAAATGACACAAGTTCATTCAATAAACAATAACACTGGTACTGTTATTTACTATTTCGTCTAATTCAACGAAAACTTAATGATTTAACACCCACATTCCTTAAAATACACCAATTGGATAAAAAACACAAAATTTTATAACAAATAAATAAAATACTATTATCAGGTAAATGGGGACTGTTATAAATAATATTTCTATACAAAGGATATCACGACGACATCCAAATATTATTAAAATCAATTAAAAACAGCATAAAATATATTTAAAACATATTTTACTTTAAAAAATTGGTAATAATATATAAAGAAATAGAAATAACGTATAATTATCCTTGCAAAAATTGTTTTTAACGAAATAAGGAGAATTTTTATAAGTATAATCATTTTTTCAAGAATATTAATTTATACAAACTAATTATTAAATTTTTTTTGTATTGATGTTCATCGTGAGATACTCTGTATAACAACTACTAGCACTTCCATAAAGCAACCCCCTTACTTAAATTATTTTATATTACAATCTGAAAACAACATTTCGATGTGAAACATTAAGTAATGGTCTACATTTAACGTCATTTAGAAAATTGACATAAGCAATCATCCTAAATAGCCAAATTTAAAAAAGCAAATAACAGAAAGTGCTGTCAGTAATTTATATTCTTTATAAACTAAGACAGTTTTTACAAGAAAATTGAATAATAATTAACATTATCGACCATGGCGGCATACTATAGGCAACCAGCATTACTACCTGCAATGTTAGAGTCTACATATTCAATGGAATTAATATTCCCATATTAAAGCAGCTTTTTCAGTTTTTTTCCTATGTCTTGATTTTTCTTTGTTAATAATTATAATGGGACAAGTCGATTTCAGATATTCAATGTTTTACTGAAAGGTTTTTGTTCATAGATCGAAATAAAATTGATCAATACATAATATACGAATAATTTATTATCAAATATTGACTGTACAGACTGACTGTTTTGTTAATTTGAAGTTACAGTTACTTTAAGAAGGTTCATTTCAATGTAGATAAATATGTAGTAACAAAACTTTTGACAAATGAATGGTTTCACGTCATTGAAGAAATAACTTAAAAACATTTATAGCTTTGTTCAACAACCTTCAGGAAAATTTTTATTTATTTTTTTTTCTCTTATTCTTTTGGGAATCAAACCACAATAATGTTTTATTTTATTTTTTGGTTTGATTCCCAAAAGAATAAGAGAAAAAAGAATAAGTAATGCCACAAGGAACTTACAGAAGATACTTTTATTTTTGTTAGTATCAGATGCTACTCACAGTTTCAGCCCATTTAGATCATATCTAGCAAAAACAATGTTTCAGTAGCTGCCCCAACTAACAGGGTGTTGCAGAAAAGTGGATAATATTGAAGATACTTCACTGATAATTGTTTTGAACATAATTTTTTTACTGAGAAAATGTTAGATGTATCAAAAGAAGGCTTAAATTTAAGTGAAAAGTACTGAAATGGCTACTTTAATCAACTCTTTGTTGGCAGAACCAGTATAAAAGATTTTTAATAATCAATCAACTAAGTTCCTGATCAAAATATACCTTGTTATAAAAATGATCATCCAATTAAGTAACAGTGTGTACATAAGTTATATTTATATGTATTGAAAATACAGGTATATACAAATACTGAGTTGATCTTTTAAGAATAGAATAATAAATACAAGGATTTTATAGTGTTTTTTAGTTTCGGGACATGGTTACTAATGTCAATTTTGAAATTACTAGTGAATACTTCACTCCCAAATATGATAAAATAAATGAATTAAAAATTCTAAAACTCTAATAAGAGGGTTAACTAATGGAAATACCAAAGAAATGTAACAAAAATTATATAAACTTATTCTATATTATGTACACATAAATACAATTGTCGTACTTAGCGTCCTCTAGCGACTTATAATAATGAACAACTAGGTAAGCATTATTGCACTGACTTTAAATATAACCGCAGGTTCTTCTATTTAAAGTCGCTGAACTTTTAAGGAAAACGTACGTGTGTGTGTGTAAAGATCACATTCTTATTTCCTTTGTTCATTATAAAAATAGTGTATATATATAATACCATGATATCAATTCTCTTCGTTAAAATTATTTATATATATTAATGTACACTTTCAGATTATCTATGCAAAGGACAAAATTCTTTTTTAGTACCATACAAAAAAATGTAACGAGAACCAGACTTGTTTAGTAGCTGGCCTCTTCACTGTTCCTCGCAATCGCCTTTTGTTATAATCTGAAAAAAAAGTAATACAGATATTATATTGCTCTTTAAACACTACAGTTTAAATCTTGTATACGAGCCCTGCTCAGTCAAGTTGCCCCACACCTCTTTATACAAGGCGAAGCCTCAATCAAAAACACATAAGCCAAATGCACAGTGCTGACTATCGAAAGCTTCTCGAGGGCAATACATTGACGCACCAGACACAAGGTACAATTTTAATAAGTATAAAACATCAAGGAAGGAAGCCTCGAAGAAAGATACATCCATACAGGCTAAGGCAACCTAGTTTACAAGACAGAGGTAGGAATTGTAGGTCTAAAAGAAAGGACAGCTATTCCAATAAGCCTATCTAAGAACGTCAAAACTTTCCAAGGATTGTGTACGTGACATAACACTCGGAGACCGTTGCATGGTTACTGTAGCCTGGTTACCAGGATAAGGTCATAAGGGCACGGATAAATTGGTCAGACAAGGCGCATCAATTCATGAACTGGAGCTCTTACGTGGTGTCGTAGCATAGACAATGAGCATGGCCACACGAAACGTCTAGAATAGTGGGAAACCTTACCAGGAGAAGGATAGATGGAACATTTCATTAGAGGGCATTAGCCAAAAAGTATTTTATATTTTCATAAAAAAAATAATAGAATATTTATTCAATAAAATACATAAAATTTACAGGAAGGGCATAAATATAAATAAATCTATTTGACTGTATAAAATAAATTTTGCGAAAAAAGCAAATAAAGCATTGGTTCAAAATGAAAATATTCAATTAAATATTAAATATTAAAAAGTTATTGACTTAAAGGTGGGATTTCGTGCCCTCTTGCTCATAGAAGAGAACGTACGCTTCCCCACTGGCTAATGATTTCGACGATATTGATGACACCCTCGAATCATTATACTCGTGCCACTGGCCCGTGTAGGGATGTCGACAGTATGCCGTATAGTGTCCACTATAAGTGGTTCCGCTGTGATTTGATATGGCGTAGAGGTTATACCTAAAGGGTGCCACATTATCAACCGCATAATGGCTAATATCAAGCCCTTCTATTGGAAAATCTACGGTAACATTAAGTTTTCCCCTAAATTTTTCCATCGGCATCGACGAGTGATTCTTCTCTCGTAAACGAATCCAAACATTGAGAATGACGTAATTGACCCGTTCTTTGCGGTATGGGAAGAGATAGATCCCAAAAGGGATCGAAGGTAACGAAACAATGACCGCAATGTGTGCACTTGAGTGTTGATTTTAATTGACCGACGAAGTTGTCTACTATCTTGGAGTTGTCCATGCGCAGATATCTTATCCAAGACTTTTGCGATTTTTCATTATCACTGAGTTTTTCATCAATCTCTGTTAATATAGGCTTTGGTTTTTCATGTACCCTGTTGACGTCTTCGTGGAGTCCTTCTAAGACGTAACGAAGGAACTCCTGCGCATCTTGTTGAGCGTATCCCATGAACCTCGGAGCGAATCGTTGAATTTGACTTTTTAATGACACAGTATTAACTACTCTGTCCGAACCGTCTTCAGACCAAAGTTCCATAACTTCAGCAAACGCAATTTATTTGCACTAAAACATCTTTTCCGTGCCATAAAAGAGTTTGTCAGTGTTTTATTATATTATGTTCTTGGGTCTTCCTTGTGAAAGAAAATCCTTATGAAACTACTTTTGTGGAATCACTTTTTCTTCTTTTGACTACAATTTTACAATTAAAGGACAAGAAAAGACTTACCTGTAAACTGTCATTGAGAGCGCTCTGATCTGAGGCACAATCAATATTGTCATTGTCAACTGTTAAAGGACTATGAAGGTTGTGTTCTTCGTGTAAACGTTCCCGAACTCGGTGTAATTCTTTTCTTAGCCTATCTCGCTCTTCTTCTATTTGTTTAACTTCGCTCTGAAACGTACAATAATTAATGTAATATTCTTAAATCTATTAATTATTCCAATACATTGAGTTACACTGTTATTAGGTTCAATTTATCAATAAATCAAAAATATTATTGTGTTACTTGTAATCGAACGATTCTATCACATTAATATTAAATTTTTGTGGCTTTTAAATCAGACAACAGAATTTTTCGTATCCAACATTGAACAATGGAAGTTGAGTCGAGATGAAGCTTCAATAAGAAGACATTCGTAACTGTGAGATGATACCAAGAGCACTTGGACCCTATTGGGCCTATACTTTGGCAAGTTTATCTGAAACCGTGAAAGGAATGCAGTCGAAAACGTTCGACATTGCCACGTTTAACTATAAAAAAATAGAAGAACTGATTATGTAGTGATAATAATTATAAATGGGTCTTTTTATTATTAACAATATTAAAAATATGATTAAACGTTAATTTTATAATGTACTTGTTTCCTTGGATTTATTCTATTAACATTATTTTCCAATTTATGAATATTAAAAGAGAACACTTTTCCAAATTTGTTATGGAATTCTTAAAGCTCTGGCAATGTTGTACGAAAACCATAATGACCACACCCTCCGATTACATAATTGGTGATTTTTATCGACCAGGTTACGAGGTTACTTCTTATTGGAAAGCGCGTGCGTATGTTCTTCCCTCTCACTTCGTCAATTGACTGATATTGATTTATCCAGTGGTGTTCGTATTGTCAGTTACCTTTGTAATTTCAGTTTTACTTGGTAAAATAGGTACCTTACGCCATTTGTACGTTTGACAGATATACGCCATGTTTTTCCTCGCCTCTTACCGACGCCCCGTAGCTACAGATAAACTTGCCAAACTATACTGTTGATGTCAACGAAAAGCACTCTGGTCACTGAACACAGGTTTTTCTATGAAAATACTTACCAAAAGGGTTGTAAGCTGCGAGTTAAGCGAGCTGGCTATTTCTCTAACTAAATTAGTAGGTATAGTGAGATGTTCGTCACTGCTTTCCGGTTGACTCGTACACGATGGGTGTTTTCCTCCTTTAGCAGCCATGGCATTTAATTCGGTGATATTCAACGATTCGTTCACAGCCTTCTGTAGTTGATTGACTTGGAAAATAGAAGCTAGTACTCTCTCGGATGGATCTCTTCCTATAGATGGGTCGATTGACGCCATATCTGCAATATGTTCGAAATGTTCCCGTGGTATGCTCAACATGTCTGCAACTAGACCTTCCTTGTCCTCCAGAGCTTGTTTTACCATAGCGTCCTTCCGACGAATTTGTTCTAAAAATAAATTTTAATCGTACAGTCGTCTTTCTGTTGCAATCAGTTCAATGCAGTTTAGCAAACAATAGAAAGTAATAAAAATGTCAATGATACATTTTTATAGCGAAGATGCAATCAACAGTTAGTAAATTTGAGCAAATTAAATTAAGCTATACAAGATTACTCTGTAGTAATAAATATCTTCTAAGTTTGTAGTATGAGTGATTCAGAATCCACTGTAAAAGTTGCCAATTTATGTAAATAATTGAATAAATATTACAAATTTGAATAGTTTATATGATCTCAGTTGGACAACAACCAAAAAAAATCAGCTTGTCGGTGCTTTTGGCGGCCGAAAAGTGGTTCTTTGTTTGTTTGTCCAATTGAGACCATACAAAATATACATTTTTAAATTATTCTGTTAATTTTTCTTGCAATTTGCACACATTTCTTTAAAAGAATTACAATTATTTATTCTAGAGTAGTTTTGTCTATTCATGTTTATTCTGTCAATAATTTAAATAAACAATCAGAACTTCGGAGATGAAATAACAATAAACTTGGAGATGAAGAAACAGAAGAAAATACAAAGCAAAAAGATAAAAGGGGCATAATATGGCAGACAGGAAAGGGCGAAGACTAAAGAAAAACCATTATTGAACACAAGCGAGACAGGTTTAAATGGAGAGGTGGAATAGGATACGATACAGGGTGTTTCATTGGGAAAGGGCCTAACTAACTAACTAACTAACTAACTATGGCGTAACTTCCGAGCTACCCTGTATATTATTTTGAATTTTGGTACACGTAATAACCATTACCTAGAAACTCCATCAAAAGCATCTCCAAAAAGATAATGCACGTCCAGCTCAACAAAAAATTTCAAAACGTCTTTCCTAAAAACAACACCCTGTATATAGATTTTTTTTAAATTGCTCTTTATAATTGGAAAGAGTATAAAAAATCGAATCTACATATTTCTTTTTTATTTTTCCGCAGACAAATTTACTAGCAAAAATCCACCGTCAAAGTAATACTTTATGCACGTTTTGGGGGTTAAAAATGGTATCGGAGAGGTTTTTTTAGTTTTTAGCTTGAAATGAAATCTATTTAATGCATCTAGTTAAGCATCATATAAATTCAATTGAATGTGTATGTTTACGAGTACAGACCACTAAAAAATGTGATTACAGGGCCGTACTTGGGACATACTCATTTAATAAGTTTCGAATATTTCGAACACCCTGTATAAGGATATGTATTTGGAAACTATGCACTTCTACGTTTAGAATATATATATAATCAAAAACCCTTTTTATACCCAAAGGTGTAAGGGTAGAGGTATCTATATCTGTATGTTTTGTTCATAGATAAAATTAGTCCATTTCTTCTTATTTTTTGCCTTTTTCGCTTCTTCCCATTTTAGATTTCTTCTTTCCAGTATTTCTGAAACTTCTTGGTTCCAAGTTTTCTTAGGTCTTCCTCTCTTCCGTTTTGTATTTACTCGGGCTTCCCACACATCTCTGACTGGTCTGTTGCTCATTCTTGTTAGGTGTCCGAACCACTTAAGCTTTTGTTTATCTAATACTTCGAGTATTGGTTCTACTTCCAGTTCCTTTCTCACATCCTCGTTTCTTATCCGATCTCTTCGTGTTATACCCTTCACTATCCGCAAATATTTCATTTCCATTGCTTGGATTCGACTTTTTGACTTCTGTGACAGTATCCAGCTTTCACTTCCATAAGTAAGGATTGTGTAACGTTATATTTGACCACTATCATTGTAATATTTAAATATCTACCGGACGGCGAGTAGCCAGTCCTTTTCTCTTATCAACATGTGATTCTCGTCGAAAACCTGTAGCACCGATCGCTTCAAAAGGCAAAATTTTTACATTTAATGTGCGACGAATAATCTACGTTGGTGAGGTTTCGTATACACTGATATTTGTCAAATATATCAATTCTTCTCTCCTATACAGAGAAAGAAACTAAGAACACACTACGGATACGTAAATTCTTTCTCGAAGCGGAGCAGGTGAACAGGAGAGGAATATGTAACGTATGTCGATTGCTCATCGCATGGTTCAATTTAATAGCGAGTAGTTAAAATAAGCTTTCTTTCTCCTGTGAACCATGAACCGATAAGGTCAAGAATTTTTAATTGTTTATCTTTATCTTTATCTTTAACTTTATCTTTCCTGAAGTGCATTCAATGTGAATGGTAAGTTGCATTTAAGTCTATGCTTTTCCTCTTATGATTTTCGCTTTTATATTTTTCCCTTCTAGTGATAAGCGCCAGATACACACATACAAGGATATTTTTTTTATCTTGTTCTTTTCCTTTTTCTAGTTTTTCTTATACAGGTGATAAAAGGTTCACATGTATATAGTAGAAGTATTTAAAATATGTATATTTAGTTAACTAATTAATTCAATCTAAATACCAACTTAGAATATTATATTTCCGGATTACATTTTTTCATTACATTTTTTTTTTATCACCTTCTGTGATTGAAATAAGTAATAAAATTGAGTTTTTATATTATTTAGATATTGTTTCTTTGATTTCTTTGATTAATGGAAATAAATAAGATTTCCTTAATAATTAATAATACCATATCACATTTCTTCATTGCTTCTTTTGTTTTTTTTTAGTAAAATACAGGATATATTTTTTTATGAACCACGTTCTTAAATGAATTCTTAAACACTTGTAAAAACGAATTACTGCAGATATCCTGAATTTTACATGAAAAGATTGTAACTATTTCTGATACAATGTATCTTTCTTAGCACTTACTGAGTACCTGAAATTACCTGAGTTACCTGAGACTTACTGAG
>CAJUYG010000179.1:104847-114911 GCA_910591675.1 Galerucella calmariensis | reverse complement strand
ACTTACTGAGTACCTGAAATTACCTGAGTTACCTGAGACTTACTGAGTACCTGAAATTACCTGAGTTACCTGAGACTTACTGAGTACCTGAAGTTACCTGAGTTACCTGAGACTTACTAAGTACCTGGACTTGCCTGAGAATTTGTACCTGAAGTTACCTGAGACATACCTGAGACCACAAACAGTCTGGAACTTTGTACCTGCCATCAGACACGTGAAAATTCAAGGGAAGTAACCAGTGTACTAATTTTAAAACCAACGTGCTTCAACACAAAAAACCATCATTTTTTTTTATATTTCACTTACTATTTTTTTATATTTTTAGTCATTATACAACTTGTAAATTTAACAACGTTGTTCATATTCCTTCCCTTCCAACATTTCCAGGTTTGTTGATAGAGAGTGGTGAGGTGAAAAACAAGTCGACTAATATTATTCAGGGTGGCGCCCACTTACCTTTGTTGATTAACTTTCATTACATTTCTTAACTTGATTTATTAACTTCTTAAATTCATTTCGTTTCTTAACTTCATTTATTATCTTATTAACTTCAATATAACTTCAATAACTTAAATAAAGTAGGATTACCCGCGAACCGGTAAGACTACTCCCTGAATTGATATTAGTTTGGTCTCCGAATTCACACCTGAGGTGCTCTCCACATTGAGTCGCCGTTGCAATTTATCTTGCCTTATTATTTTAAATAAATATTAGGAAACAAAAATATAAACTGTTTTATATACTGTGATTTTGGTTTTTGTACTGATTTCCTTTTTTCCTATAAATGATCTTGATAATGAATGATACAGTTTCCATGCATTGGTGATCCTTTCATTTATTTCCATATCTTCATTTCCGTTTCTATTTATTTTTATACCAAGGTATTTAAATACGTCTACCTGCTCGATTTCTTCTTCTTGTATCCTTACATGAGTTTCTTTATCCTCAGATCCAGTGGTCATCACTTTTGTTTTCTGTATGTTTATTTTCAAGTTTTTCCTCTTCAGTTCTTCTTCCCATATTTTTAGATTTCTTTGCAAATCCTTTTCGCTGGGTGCACAAATCATTAGGTCATCTGCAAACGCACACTCAGACAATGTTATTAGTTTTAACCTGTTGTATCCTATATGTATCTTTTTAGTGTACGTTTTTGTTGCCCTAATGATGTCATCCATCACAATAATAAACAATAGAGGACTCAGTACTCCACCTTGTCTAAGTCCGTCTTTGACTCTTTGACGTTTAGAATAACAAGAGTAAAATACGAGAAATAAATTTTTACTTCATTAATTTTATTAATTGACATAAAAGAAAACAAGGAATTCTAACAACATTGTTTAACCTACAAAACATGCTCAAATTGACCTCCATTCTGCTCTATGCACTTTCTTGTCCTTTTTGTAATATTGCGAACGGACCTTCTGATCACATCTGGATTATTTCTGATTTCTCCGCAGGCATTCTCTATTCTTCGAAAAAGTTCTCTGCTATTGATCTCGGTAGCATATACTCATGATTTTAGATATTTTAGAAAGTGCATAGAGCAGAATGGAGGTCATTTTTAGCAATTTTTGTAGGTTAGACTTGCTTCGTTCGGACAATGCTGTAAGAATTTCTTGTTTTTTTTCAGGTCAATTAATAAAATTAATAAAAATCTCTCCATTTTTTGAAGTATAAATTTTTTTCTCGTATTTTACTCTTGTTATTCTAAACGTAGAAGTACATAGTTTCCAAATACATATCCTTATACAGGGTGTTCGAAATATTCGAAACAAGTACGGCCCTGTAATCACATTTTTTAGTGGTCTGTACTCGTAAACATACACACTTAATTGAATTTCTAGGATGCTTAACTAGATGCCTTGAATAGATTTCATTTCAAGCTAAAAAATAAAAAAAAACCTCTCCTACACCATTGTTAACCCCCAAAACGTGCATAACTTATCATTTTGACGGTAAATTTTTGGTAGTGAAATTGTCTGCGGGAATATGAAAAGGAAATGAGTAGATTCAATTTTATATACTCTTTCCAATTATAAAGAGCAATTTCCAAAAAATCTATATACAGGGTGTTGTTTTAAGGAAATTTTTTGTCAAGCCGGACCTGCATTATCTTCATGGAGATGCTTTTGATGGAGTTTCCAGGTAATGGGTATTACGTGTACCAAATTTCAAAATAATATACAGGGTAACTCGGAAGTTATGAGGTTCGGAAGAAATAGGATAAATTTATAAAACACCCTGTATCTCGGCTTAAAGTGCACAAGACACATTAAATATAGGTTTTTGGAAGCACCAAAGTGATCCCCATCTACAGTTAAAGTTAGGCCCTTTTCCAATGAAACACCCTGTAGGAGTGAAAAAAAGCGAGTTGAATTTTGTGTCGGTGAGAGACTGAGCAGAGTTCATCATCATCACAACAGCGCTACAAAGCATTTATAGATTACAATACACTGTAAGCATAAATTGTAAAACTACTGGGTAAAATAAATAGTTTGTAGTGAAGCAAGAGAACTATTTTATTCAGTTGAACAGTTGAAGATTGTTTCTTGTTAGAAAAGTTGTTATAGATTCTACATATACCAAAAAAGCAAAGCTATTTTGGCCCATTGACATCTTACTTATAATACAGGTACGTCACGAACATCTTCCCATATAATCGGTTATAAGTGAAAATAGAAACCTACCTGTAGGGTCGTGTTCGATTTGTACATTGTTAGTTAGAGATAAGCAATCTAGTGCAGAGTGAATGTGCATACCTAGCGGTGTGAGCATGGATTCGGCGACGTGAACCGGGGGTACTGCGACGTTGACTTGCGACGGTTGTATTAACGGCCATTCTTCTGCACTAACCTTTGTCGTTTGTATACCACCACCAGCAACCATTTCTAAAACCATTTACCGTGTTACCAAAATATAAAACAAAATATATTCAAAAAAATGTACAATAAATCGTAGTAAAATAATTTATCAAATGTTATAATATACATACAAAGAGGTAATAATTAATTAGTTAATTAATTTTGAATCAGGTTTAAAGTGATCTTAAATTTCAAACTTGACGTTAGAAGTAATCATTAATAGTGATTGTCCTATATAAATAAGTGCACATTTTTTTGTGTTAATAATGATAGAAACAGTTTTATAAAACCATTTTTAAACTTTACACACATTTTTGTAACCCAAAATAAAACCTTCAATAATATGTAGGTAATACATATTTTGTAAACTAAATGAATAGAATGGAGTACCTGAAGCAATTTCTGATACCTGAAAAGTCGCGTGTGAAAAAGGAGAGTATTTTTCTTAAGTGACATAGGTTCATCAAAAAATATCAAACTTGAGGATTGTATTATTTAAAAAAAAATTAAAAACTTCCAACACTAATTTTCTCAAAAATTAAAAGTTGGAAGTGGTTTATATTTTGCTCGTACATTTCCGTGATTTGCAAACCACACACAGACATATTTTCATTAAAACGATTTCTAAAAACACCTATATTTATAACTCATGTAGGTAGATAACTAAGTCTATTTAAAAGGAAGAACGGAAAATAATACTCACTATTTCTTACCAGAAAGTTATTTGATCAACTAACTGGTTGGATTCAGGAAAATCCAGAACACAATAACAAACCTTTGAATTTACAAAAATAAATTTCGATGTTTGTTTTTTCATGAAATGCCTCGCTCCGATCTCCTGGGGCAATCAAATATCAGGAAGGTATTTTTAAAATGATTTTGAAAACGGCGATCGAAGAACTGACTGGCCAACAACGATATAGAAATATTTCGCTAAAATGTCACGGTGGCTATAGACCGAGCAAACGCTCTTGAAAAAAATTGTATTTTATGTGGTTTGTAAGAATAGGAATAGGGAATAAAGCAGATTAAAAATGATCACATATTTCAAAATATTCTTCTTGAATTGGAAACTGACAAGTGGGTTTGCTCTAAGGAACATGGCGAAAAATAGCGATAAACAAAACGTAAAAATCTGTGACAGTTCTCAAACACGTTCAAAATAGTTATTAATAATAACCACCTGTTCTGTACAAAGGACTCTTTAATTATCTAAGTAAAAAAATTTGTGACTATTGATTCGCTTTATTCCAATTCGCTAATTTTACAACAACTGCGTTCACTGGTCTATTACCCTGTGCATCCGCTTTAATAGTATAATAGACGGGATGCTTAACGAACGAAGTGTTTGAAATAATTTGGCAACTGTCTATTTTCTTTTATTTTTGTTGAGGTTATACAAAACAAGTACGTAATAGATAAAATATTTTTGGAAGTAAAATTAAATTATTGTAATTAAACAGTTGTTATTGAACTTTTAGTTTGCCAAGCTAAATAAGGTGATGCGATTGACAAATGAAGCCATGTGATGTAGAGGAGGAAGACAGATATGATTGTCTTACAAGAAGCACTACGAAAAACGGTGCCTTAAGGAGGACCTTTCAGCTAATCCAAACCAAACTAGCTGTTTACGAATAGAAGAGTTCTCCGGAAAGGTAGAGTAAATCTATTTGGAGAATAATTAGATATACCTAAAGAAGTTAAATATCTGGGAGATTATAAACTGAATTGTGGGTAATGCATGGAAAATATTAGTACCAGGGCAACTATGCTTTTCTGGCAATGCAAGAGTTATGGGTCCAACCTAAGGAACTATGGTCTAGTGAAGGAGTACATAAGTGCCTTCTGCAGTAATTTGCTGCAATCCACAGAAAAGCTCTCCTTGCATCCCATCCAGGGAGCTAGTGATCCATCAAGGGAGCTAGTGATGCATCCAGGTAATCCTGGAGACATAATCTGGTTCACCGATGGTTCTAAAATAAATCATAGCACTTGTGTCTTCAAGCAGAAATGATTGCCGCCATATATTCTATTGATTAAGAATCGGGAGAGAGTATTCCGGACAAAAAATTCAAATATTTACTGACAACCTAGCACTGCAATCGAAAAAACTGTAAAGAATTCCCTAATAGGTAGGCAAGAGACAACACAGAGTAGAAACTAATTTGTTAATTTTATTTTAATAACGAAAATTTATCCATCTAGATTATATTTCTGGATAAACGATTCCAAGTCAACTGGAGCTCGTTAAAAAAAAAACAATAAATCCACCCAAACAAGATATATATGTATGTGTACATTATGTATTAACTCACCTATAAATATTTGTTATTTGATAAATTGAATCATGGATGACTAAATATTGATACAATTTCAGTTAAACTTGGATAGTTCTCAAACAAACAATGTTATTCAGACTGAAAATGCTAAAGTTATTAGACGTATTTGCCGTACCAAGAAAAAGCAATAAATAGCTCGTTAACTATCGCTTTAGTCTCATTAACTAATCATTGACGAGGAACAGTTCGTGTTAACATATTATTTCAAGAATTCAAAAACAATAAAATCTTACCATTTTGGAAAATTTCTTGTTGCTAACTTTTATTCGAACAATAAATGAAGCAATGTTAGTGCTCGCGGAAATTATTACATTACCAGTGGTTTTGGGAGTGTCTACGAAAACACTGAGTAGAGCTTACTTATATCAATAAGAGACAAGGTGTAGTTGTAATTAGAACAAATTTGCCAATAATACTGGAATATCCTATATAACGACACTGCTTAAATTTGTATTAATTTAAATACATTGTATTGGATATTAAAAAAATACAATTTTTAAAGGGATTAACTGATTTGGTGCAATTCATTGTCTTTCCAAAGTCAATGCTTTAGTTTTTTCCTACCATCCCGTTTCCCCTTTCCACATATTTTATATGCTTTTATTTCAGTAACCTAAAGTCCACCTTTCACTAAAGCATTTCTTCACATGAACATAACTTTCTATTTGTTCCAAAATTGTAAAGGTTCTTAGACAGTGGAGAAGATGATGGCAATTCTTGTCCAGAAATCGAAACCATATTTCAAATGATTGGATAGCATGACACCAGAGAACATATTCACTGAGCTAGTGAATATTATTATCCCATTTAGGGAATTGGAAATGCACTCAGGTAATCCTGGTTCATCAATGGTTCTAAAGCATTTCAAGCATTGCCGCTATATCCTGTATTGGTGAAAACATCAGGAGAGAATGTACCCAACAAAAATTAAGCAGGGTAGACAAGGAACTCTCAACCACGCTATGGAAACTGAGTGAGACAGTTTGAAGACAGTCACTGACCTGGACACTGTACCCTTAGCGAACTAAGGAATGAAACACCTACTCACTACTACTACTTTTTCTGTGAAAGCTTACAAGAGCTCAGATAGAACCACTATAGAGAGGAAATAATTCAACCATTAGAACTACTCAAAATCAGTCAAATTAATGGACTATAACAGGAAGCTTCATGAATGGAAGTAGAAAATATGGTAAATGGTACAAATATTCAGTTCAAATGCCTGGGATGTTGAGCACAACCCAAACGAAGGAAAAGGTTCTAAGATACTGGTTTTAAGAGACCACTACATTGTTTTAAAATCGTAAGCCAAATTTATCTCAACATAAAATTGACTGTGTCTCTGGTTTTGTAGCCACTCCATATTACCTATCGGACACCAACTGGCAATTAGTCGCACCATATGGTATTTATATTGTGATTGGAAAATAATTGATTTATATCTAATTGTACGTTTATTATAGATTTTATCGAAAGTAATATCTAATTATTCCGAAAAAAATCGTTGCATAAATCCGAGTCGAAGAAGAGGATTTTTGCACTCGCACGAATGCATTTTGTTAAAAAAATATTACTTTGCATTGTGTGTCACCTGGCGTTAAAACAATTGTTATGGAATGGAAGTATTTACAGAGTTCGGCCTCATATTATAACAAAAAAGTTTTAAAATGCTTGGCTTTATAAATGTCATTTCCTCCTCAGCACGTGACAGGAAAGTTATGCATGTTACTTTTATCAAGGAATATTAAAAAAACGGACGTACATATGAAGCAAAATCTTGTAAAAATAACATTTTCTAATTTTTTCAACTCTATAGAACAATTATATAAAGATCCATCAAACTAAATTAACTTGGAACAACAAAAATGCGTGTAAAATGTTATCATCACCTTGCTAACTTAAAATATTATTACCAAATTTGAAATTTTAGAAATTGTAAATTTCACCTACCTGGTGTCGAACAAGACGCCCTGGTGTCTTCGTCTTTACTCTCTCCCTCGCCACTTTCAGATTCTTTTTCCTGACATTCGTCGCTAGGTTCTTCGACAGGTGTTTCCGAAGGTGATTCCTCACCTCCAACTGTCTCTGCACGTTCCGCGACGTCTTCAGTCGGCGGCAGATCTTGTACGCTTTCTGTATCCGAATCGGAAGCGAGTTCTTGACGGTCAAGGGATTTACCTTGACGTTTGTAGGATTCCGTGGCGTCAGTAAAATGTTTGAACCATCTAAAAATAATACAAAATATAATAAGAATTTAATGCTATGAACTGAAAACCACAAAATCTGAAGACATGGTAAAAAGTATATATGCGAGCAAAATTTTGGGAATTGTACAACTGTGAGGGTCTCCAACAAGTTTTTTGAGCACAAAGCACTGCGCGGAAGAAGTTCAGAGTAACAGGCAATAATGTCCGCTTTGGGAGACAACTCGACTCAGTCCCTTTCTGTGGCCGAATGTTTAAAGAAACCAGTGCTTAGTTGACGCTTCTATTTTGTTTTTGTTCATTTGAATTTACAGAGAAAAGTTCTCCCAATTTTTTAAAACAGGTTTAATTTTCTCGTATTTATGAATCTTACAGATTATGACCGAATAATTTAATTTAAATTTTTAATTGAACAATAATAAAAACATCAACAATAAAATTTTTCCAAGGACTGATAGAGTGTAAATCGAATAAATAATCAAAAGTTTATTTCGGTTAACACTTCCATTATAACTGATTCAGATTTTTCAGCAAGGTGTCTGAAAAACATTATTTAGACTCAACTAATTACGTAAACGTGTACAAGTTTCAACAGTAAAGTCGTCAAGCCTTACATTCCCAAAACTTACACTCATTTTAATCAGATATTTTGGATATAAATATAATCATTTGATGGGATTTTAATGTTATGTTTAACATACTTGAAAAGTAATTGGTTGTTGAAAAAATTGGCTTCAATCGTAGTACTTTTCTATTTTTTATACCTTGAATTTTTTATATTTTTACAACTTTGTTATTTATTTTGTTAAAAGAATTAACATACGTGAAAGCGCAGTACTACAATTTATGTTCGAGTGTCTTATCAATAAAAAAAAACATATTTGAAAAAAAGTTTGTGTTGACAGTTATACAAGGTGTTTATAAATTCATATGAAAAAATTCAGGTGATTGCTCGTTCAAAATTATAATATTTCTTTTGACAAAATTTCCCCTTCCGAGATATCACCTGAGTAAAATTATTGAGTTTTCATTATTTTTTCCTCAAATAAGTGAAAATAGAAACTTGAAGTTTTGTAATTCCTCAATGAATAACAACCGATATATTTTCAACATACTTGTAAGGGGGTAAATTTATCAACCATTAGCTTATTTAATATCAATTTTTTTTTCGACATGTGAAATACAAATATTTGAATCCCCGTATAATTCTGAATGCGTTCCTTTTTTTGGAGAAAAGTTAATATGGAAAATGCAAGAATAAAATACAATTCCAAATTTCCATCTCAAATTTAAGAAAAAATAAATAAAACCTCAATTTTATTTAGCACCTTCATTCTTCAATTTTTTCGCAATAATTTAGAAACACCCTGTATGTTGTGCATCATGTATAAAATAGGATTTTATAGGTCTACTCCTCAGCCTAGCCTATTATCACTTTTTAATAATAGTAATGAGCATGATAGGAAGGTATTCTGTATTTAAGCGATTTTGCACTCTTAGAAAAAATAGCCTGCTTTTGACATTCAAAAGTAATAAAAAAAGACATTTTTGACAAACGTATCGGAAATTATACATTTTATATTCAATGTACATTTAAATTTACCTGGATATTAAACTGCCTCTCCTTTTTTCGAAAACGATAGAAGCGACGTTTATTGTCAAACTTCCTCTCCTTTCCACACGTTTTCCCCCATTACTCTCGTATTTTTCCGCAGATGGTGGTTTTTGCGAAAACCGGAACGAAGCCGATCCCGAGCGCGGTCGCATAAACGACATTTTTATTATTTACACTACTACTCACTCCTATATCACTATTTAAATAATTTTTCTAAAACAAAACAGTACCTACTATCTAAACTATCAGAAGTTTACGATTTGATAAAATCATCATTACTATTACACGAAAATTATTTCTTATTTCTGAAAAAAAGTTGAGGTTATTTAGTTTTATTTGAAATAAAATATTTCCAGGGCATTTTGCAGTGTGTATCAGGTATATTATAGTTGAATGTTTCACGTGAAATGTATTAAACGGAAGGAGTTGTTTAAAGAGAGATCACGTTTAATACTAGTTCGAATTTCTTTCTGGAAAACTCACTCGGATACATTTCATAAGAAGTGTTTTACGAACTGACGATACAACACTCACTTACATCTAATCGTCAATGAAAGTTTACATAACTCTTTAAAAAAAAGTGTTAAATATTGACGTTTACCTATGTTTAGATGCATATTGTTTAAGGTCATTTTCTCCTGTGCGGTAATTTTACCGTATGGCAATCGACCCAAATGAAATGGGAAGTTTTATATACTGAATATTTTTAATTTTTTGAGTGGCTCACGAACATTATGGTTAACTAAAGAATTACCATGTGTTGCAAAAAGCTTCACTTTTTTAGACAAAAACGATAAAGTAACTAAAAGAAAACCCAGATGACATGGAGATAATTATGAAAAAAACCGGCCAAGTGCGAGTCGGACTCGCGCACATACAAACATACATACAAGAAACCATGCTGCCGCAGAGAGAATCGAACTCGCGATCTCACATTTACTAGAAAGGCGTTTCAACCAACGAAGCCAAACAACGGCGCCTTGCTTCCTGTTGCCATTATCAATATCGAACAGAAAGGAGCAAAGAATCAATATCGAACAGAAAG
>CAJUYG010000179.1:73771-92553 GCA_910591675.1 Galerucella calmariensis | reverse complement strand
GGGAAGTTTTACTCTGTTTGAGGGTCTTCCCTATAAAGTAATTTAGCATTTTGCAATAGATACGACTGGTACGAGACATTGGCAGATTTTAATATTTAGTTTGGTCATTTTATGTTAGTGGTGACTTACAGAACCAGTAGCCAGGTTCAAGTTAATTCTAGTAAATTCGAAATCCTTTGTTGAGTTGAGACAGTCGTGACATGTTTACAACCGACTTCCTGCACAACTAGAGCTGTTTGGGATTGCATTTGACAGTCGCCAAAGTAATGTTTCCCATAATTTGGACAGCACTGATTGCTTGATTTGTTCTGCATGCTTCTACATGCTTCAAGACTTCGCTGTCTTTAGACTTTTTTTGTTTTTGGTTCTTGGTTGTACAGTTTATGTTAAGAGACCAGTAGCTCTTATCAGGCTCAAAAGTCTTTTCACTAAACCCTTCTTTGAGAAATCCTTCTTTGGGTACTCCAGTCCTAGGAGTCTATTAAGTATTAAGACAGTGCTCCTTTAAAGCATTCTTTATCTAACTGGTCCACCAAACTATTGTCTCTTGCTATTGAGAAATTTTAATAGTTTTCTAAGAGATTACCTATTTACAGTTTTTCATCATTCTAAACCTAGTTATTGGATTGCTGATAGTGGATCCTGACGAATAGCATGTATTAATTCAAAAATCAGTTGAAACTTGAATCATTTTAGTGATCTAAATTTGTAATTTTGAGCTATTATGTGTCTTTAAAATCGTACATTAGAGAATGAAATAAGTCAGGTATGCAAATTATCGGCTAATTAAAAAAATATGTCGAAAAAAATTGATATTATCATTATATCTAATTAAGAGAAACTGAAAAATCAACCACACCAAATAATTTTATACTGATCAATATCAATAAGTAAAAAAATAGGTATGTTGTATGTTAGATTTGTCTAAATAGTAATTGATTCAATAGAAATTTATGGGCTTCCGTCGTTCGGAACTGATCTAGTTCATAGAACCGATGCTTCGAGCTTCAATGGACCTTATTAATTGACATTAGAATCGATGATAATCATTGACATTACGTCAGTTAACTCGTTATAAGTGGGATGTAACCAATATCGCTTATTATGTGTTCTATACTGATAGTATAACTTCTTTTAACTAATAATGTTTAAATCTCTCTATTGGTTTGAACAAATGACCAATTCTACAAACGATGCAAGTGATTGAACTAGTACATGAACCAAACTGACCTGATACCTCTGGTGTTTTAAGCCACAGTAGTATTTACCAATAGGTACATCAGTTAAAAATATCTTTATTGATATTTTTCATTGTACTTTTTTGTTTGGTTTTCATATTAGCATATTTATGATCAAACAACAACCGTATTAGGGTTCCTGAACCAAAATAATCTTTGTTCTAAAATTTAAGGTACCTACCACATAACTGTATGTATTGTATTTTATTGTTAACTAAAACCTTGTTTCTGTTAATAACCCTTAGTGGTTGATGCAGTTTGATATTAAAATGAAAAAAAAACAACCACATTTTTAATGAAACAGAAAAAAGGCCTGAACTGGAACCAGTCTAAATCAGAGCGAATCATACGAAAGTGCATAACTTTGGAAGGAAAGGATTTTTCTGAAAAGATCCAGTTCTAATTTACCGATTTAATTTGTTTGATTGTATTGTATTGTAAGTTATGAGGTCGCGACTCAGATGAAACCACTGTTGTATAAAAAATAGTGTTCTACTAGACACAACAGCTAAGGACACAGTTTAAATTCGATAAAACATAAAGTGTTTTAAGAAAATTACTTACCATTTATCACATCTTGTCTTTTTTTCTCGGGCGGAGGAAGGTTTTTTAATTCTTCTAAACTCTCCCAATGGTCAGGTTCAATATCACTATCCGATTCTAAGGTACTTCGTCGCGTATGATCTTGAATGACAGCGTCCACGCTATTACTCGGACTTTCTGAGAGTCTGCCACTAAAAAAATAAAAAACTGTAGACACACGTTATTAGTTCAACAAATAAACATCTCTTATTTAGGTATCTCCTAAACTCGGATCTATATGAACAATATTTCGAAGCAGATCTATATTTTTTATATTTTATATATGCTATTGAAAAATATCGTCAAACTGTTCCAACATCAATACCGTTAAAAATTGTAGCGAAGACGTCTTAAGACAAGTTGAATAAGATATAAAAAAAAGAGTTTTGTTGAGTTAATTTCCAGTAAGCTGGAAATCATAATTTTTTTAGTTGGTGCTAAATGCGGGTACTCTGAGTTTGTAGCATACTATGTTGCCAAAAATTCGGAAAATATTTGCATCTTGTTACATTTTAAAAGTATAAATACACTGAATAGTGGGGTAGTATTAACAAAAGAATTAGGCAATCATGGGGACTGACGACCCAAGTGAAAACGCAATAAAATAAACCCCTTTTTAAAATCTTATTGTACTCATTTGGTCAACGGAAATTTTTATCGTACGCTTGAAGTAGATGAATTTTTTTAAATGAAACAGCCTCCTTGAAAGCACTATATCCTATGCCAGTGGTAAATACAAAAACTGAAAATTTTTGGCTTTTAAATATATGCTCACTTCCTGTGAATATTCAAACTTAGAATACACAAATTTAGGACCAAATGAGGGTATTAAAATAATTTCCTTATTACTTGATGAATTTTAATTCAATTGGCCTATTCCTTTTGTGTTTTATGATACTTTGAATTTTAATGGTATTGGCTAAGCCGGTATATAACGCCTGTTCATAAATCGGTATTCGCAGTTTTTTCCTATATACAAACAGTAAATTTTAATTCACCCAGATAAGAATTTTATGAAAATGTTTCATGATTCTAAATATTTTTCAAGTATACGCCTATGCAAACTGATTTCTTAATTTAGCAATTAGTCAGATCAACAAAATAATGTGTTCTTTTACATATGTTTCGATTAGGTTACACAATATTTTTTTAAAAAGTTCAATATATTGTGATGTTTCTATATTTACCAGATGGAAGTAATTTCAAAACATTACATAAAGCCTATGCGTATTTTTTATATTTACAACATGATTGAAATAAATAAAAGCATATGTTTAGGTCACCTAGCAGACCTCCATTACTACGTCTCAAAATTTTATTGTTACAAAATAGAAATTTTTTAGGCTTCGGCATTACAAAATTAAATAATTTACATCAGGGGTTCGACTGAAAATTTTTAGTTCTACTGCTCTGCACTGAGCTACAGCATTATGTTTTTTTCAAATAACTCTTTACAATCTAGAATCTAATTTCTCTAACTTGACATCTTCCTATTAATATAATGGGACACTCAGCAAATCAAATAGATGAAACATACTTGTTACATTCTAATTAATAGACAATCTTTTGTTGAATGAATGAGAAAATTATATCTACTAGATTTGTAGATTACAAGTTGGCCTAACCAATTTTCCACATTCCGCTCTGTAGGATCTTTTGTGTACACCATTCATCGATGGTCTAATCCAAAAGTTCTGAACTCTAGGCAGACCTAATACCTAAATACATGTAGTATTTACCTTATAAATGGTATCTGAGTGAAAAGTGTACAGCGAGAATTCCTGTCATTACTCTGAGATCAGATTTCTGAATCTCCAATTGGAACGATATAGGTAAGCTTTGTGTCAAATTCTGCCTGGATTATTTTTCAGGTAGGCTACACAAGAGTAAAATGTCTGAAGCCAACATTAAATTCTAGATTGGTTTATTTTCCACCATAGAAGATAATTATACTGTGCTATTCAAAAGTCCCCTCCCCCCTCATATCTTTTGAAAGGCTACACTTACATCAATAAAATTTGAAGGGTGAAAATAAAGTGTTGTAAACTTCTCTACGAATGGTAACAGGTGACGTAATAGTAATGGATGACGTCACAGTGCCAGTCTGGCCAATAATTTTAAATAGGACCTTATGGCAAGTGATATCTCGTTTGAAAGGCATTGACATTGGCTACATAGCCATATTAATTTTTTTTGGGTTTAAACTAATTTTGACGGATAAATTGAATAAATTTGCAAAGTTTTTCTAAATAGCTTAAAACTATTTAATTTTATTATCGTTTAACGAGACGTTTAAGAGTTTACATAGGCAAAATGGTACGTACTCAAGCCGACAAAGTAGCAGCTATCTTAATAATTGGAGAATCTAGAAAGAATCTCCATGAAGCGGAACGTTTATTTAATGAGAGATACCCAGATTGCTCTATCTCGAGAACTTATTTGAGGGAGCTTCTTCACAAGTTTGAAGCAACAGGTAGTGTTCAAGATGCCAAACGATCTGGTCGACCAACATTTAGTGATGATAAGAAATTGATATAGTTGCTGAAATGGTAGTGAACCCTACTTCCTCTTCAACTAAAGTTGCGACTATCTGTGAAGTAAGTAAAAGTACAGTACAGAGAGTGTTGGCTGAAAATAAATTTCATCCATATAAGTTAAAAATGGTGCACCACCTTTCAGATGACGACCCCGACAGAACACTCGAATTCTGTGAATGTATGACAAATAAAATTAGGCAAAACCCACATTACACAAAAACAATTTGTTTTAGTGACGAAAGTACTTTTTGCCTCAATGGAAATGTGAATACACAAAATGTAAGGTATTGGAGTGACACAAATCCTCACACCTTTCGTGAACAACATACCCAATTTCCAGAAAAAGTCAATGTTTGGGCAGGTATTTTGGGAAACCACATAGTTGGTCATGTCTTCCTAAATTCAAATTCAAGCGGTGAAGTGTATCTGAAGATGTTACAAAATGCAATTGAGCCGTTAATTCATGAAATTCTGGAAGATAATCCAGATGAATTCGGCCATCTGGAAATAACATTTCAACAAGATAGTTCTCCTGCACATTATTATGGTGCAGTAAGACGTTACCTGGATGAAGAATATCGAGGTAGATGGATCGGCCGGCGAGTTCCTATAGAATGGCCACCTCGGTCACCAGATCTGACACCATTAGATCTTTTTCTATGGGGGAACTTGAAATCCAAGGTTTATACTACGGCACCAGATAGGTTTTGAAAGAAAGAATTATTGAAGAATGCAATGCAATTTCATCTGACACATTCGAACGAGTACGACAAGAGTTTACTAATAGGATGTATTACTGTCAGGAAGTAGACGGAGCACATTTCGAACACTTGCTATAAGAATGATTTTTGATTAATTAACGTTGGTATTTATTTATTTTATCCGTCAAAATTAGTTTAAACCCAAACAAAATTAATATGGCTATGTAGCCAAAGTCAATTCCTTACAAACGAGATATCACTTGCCATAAGGTCCTATTTAAAATTATTGGCCAGAGTGGCACTGTGACGTCATCTATTACTATTACGTCACCTGTTACCATTCGTAGAGAAGTTTACAACCCTTTATTTTCACCCTCCAAATTTTATTAATGTAAGTGTAGCAGTGTAGCCGTTCAAAAGATACGAGGGAGGGAGGAGACTTTTGAATAGCACTGTATAAATATAATATTCAATTAAAGTATTAATCAGACAACGACTTCAATTTTTCATGGTTTTTAATATAAGTCCTTCCATATTTATTATTTAATTAAAATAAATGTAAACAAAAACAATTGAACTCCAATATGGAGATTTTTGATATATTATATGATTTCCGACAAAAGTGAAAACGATATACTTTAAGACAAACTATATATTTCGCTAAAAATGTCAACGCCACAGAGGTCAATATAGAGCAGTATCGATATTTATGATACAAATACAAAAAGAGCACGGCACGGCAGTGGTTGCTAGTGCTGTCAGCTGTTGGGATGTTGGCTTCAAAGTGTATGATTTTAACATATCTAGTTTCTTTTATGATCGAATGTAGCACACAATTATACATTTTTGAAATCCAATATTTATTGTAATACTAAATAAAAATAACATAAATGTTTAAGAGATCTATTATTAAAAGCTGTTAGCGACTTACTTGCAGGATATACTGGAATTTGAGGAACTCCCTGAATCGGTGTTGGACAAAACTGTATGGCGTTCCAAATCGACATCTCCACTACAAAATTAAAATAGCACTACTTTACTTTTATGCTAACTACAGAAATAAAAAAGAACTTTTATAAATCAATCCATAAAACACATCAATTGCATAGAATAATAAATTCATTCATTCATTTTACAAATGCTCTATTTTCCAAGTCTTTAAGTCTTTAAAAATATTTTGCTTCCTTTCTCTCGATATTTTTTCCACTAATGTTGTAGGTTAATATTACATAAGCGATCGGTTTGTGCATATCCCGTTATGTAAGTACATTTCATACATCAATTTATAAAAATACAAGTATGATGGCTACTAAATTAGTAGCAATAAACGAGAAATAAATCAAATTGCGGTATTTAGCACAAGATAAATACAAGCAGAAACCGAGAAAGTCAACAAAACCATTACATTAAACTCGAAATAAACTTTAAAGTACCTCTGTCCAATTATAATAAATTGCACGTCGAAAATTTAAATTAATTGTTATGATTCCAAAGGATTATTGGATACGCAGGACCGTAATTCGCGATATAAATTGTTTTAGTTTATACAGAGCGGCCCAAAAGTATGGAAACGGCCAATTATCTCGCAAATTGCTAGTCGTAATTGTACAAAATTTGGGGTGCACCTATTTTGGGATACGTATATTCCAGGTTTGATATTTGCAATGTTGCCATATTTGCTGTTTTTTATATTATTGGTAACTTTGGTTTCCCTGTATATTCAGTCATTATTGAAATCTATTCAGTACGAGTTCACCCATATGTAGCACGATTTTAGAATAAGGTCTTAAATACATAAAACAGTGTAAAATATGTAATATGAAAAAATGTAAATGTTTAAATGTAGAATGCTGTGATTTTGTTAATTGGGCCATTCTTTATCGATGGAAATTTAACGTCTGATAAATATGAATTTCTACTTACTACTAGCCAATTTTAATCAGATATGATTTCAGCAAGCTGGAGCTCCAGCTCATTTTGGTGTAAATGTTCGGCGATATTTAGATGAGATATTTCCCGGACGATGGATTGGCAGACGAGGTAGAATTGAATGGCCTCCACGTTCATCTGATTTCAAAGTTTTGAATAATATATCCCGAATATCGTTTTACTCTTTTGAAGTATCCCCAAAAAAATGTGGGCATCATCTTGTTGTACGACAGACCCACCTTGGTTTCCTTTGATACATGTTCACCATGAGAAGTGCACTGTGTTGATTGCTCCTTGGTCTCTATTGTGTTGTGATGGATCCAAATTGGATACTCCGCTTGGAGTAGTCGATCAAAGACTGAATTTGTTTAGAGTCTTGATCAGAATGCCGAAATTTTCGTCATTGATATGTGCGCTGGATAACGTCTCGAATGCCAATAAAAATATGTTCTGTAAGCCAGGTGCAATAACGGCTGTGTGTCCATGTCCAGTTGCAATACAACATTGGTTTGGAATACTGGACTACACCGAGTGCCATCTCTATTTCTGTCCAGAAGATGAATTGGCAGAATACATTCTGTGTATTATTCCTTAACATTATTATCTATATGACAGTAAAATTCGAAATCAAAATAAAATCATTTCAAAACTGGATTATTTTGGAAATAAATTTTTGTTTTGAAGCTTATTTTCTAAACAGACACACCTGATGTTGTTATAGGAAGCTCCAATAATCAATCATGTAAATCCAAATTAATTGTTACATCATTAGGAAAACAATATTTCTTTAACGTCTATAAATAAAATTAGCGTTAAACTGGTCCAACACATTGCCACATTTAATCAATGGAACATTTTTATGTACTTCCTGCATCGTAAATATTTGGTAATACTGATGTCTCCGAATTTTTAAACAGATGTAAATAGAATCGGATTGGTCTTATTTGTCAAGTAGCGCCGAATTTGTAAGCTGTCCATCTCGCACATCGATCTACCCTACAGTTACTAATATTGCAAAGTTTATCCAAAATCAATTTCAGAAGCGACAAACACTTGTTCGTTTCCCTTGCCGACTTTTTCCTTTGATTAGACGTGCAGATGTAGGGTAAAAGTTGATTTTTGTCCTTCGTATTTGTCAGAATTCGTTACTATTTAGATCCCTGTTCAATATCTAGCCTTCAACTAAAAAAATGAGAATATAAAATCCTATTCTGTACTTTTTGATGTTTTTCTTTATATTGGATATTTGGAAACTTTCTTTCTCGTACCTTCAAAGTTAAGAAAACATATTCAAACTTACCTGAAGCGATTTGAAAAAGAAATGTATAAGATTAATATCAAATTCAAATCGCGACATGTCCATCAGTCAATTGCAAAACGCGTCAACTGTATTTTATTTTATTTATTTATCAATATGTTTGATTATTTAACAAACTAAAATTATTGAATAATGTCTCGAATATTTCATATTTGTTTTCCTAATACACCATCCTGTTGAAATATACAGAGTATGTCAAGTTTGGCGTAATTTTTTACCTGGACATGCAAAATCTAGACCTCTCATATTACATCTCCATTTATAAATTTAACAAAAAAGCATCCTAATAATATTATTATTATATCATATTTCATTAACTTTAACAGAAGAATCAATTATAGTTTGGTATAACTATATGCATGAAGTAAACAATTTTTAAAATTTTTCCATCTCTCAAGATCACCTTCAATAACCAAGTTTCATGACTTATTTTAATTTATAGATTATAATAGATACTACCATAATACCCTCATAATTCAATTCAAGGTTACACTTTCATTGTATAAGCAACAAAAATAGTTTAAACATTCAGACCGTCTATAAAAAACGTACTCAAGATTTTTTTTTCAAAAGGTTTTTTCCAACTGGCATTTATGGAACCGTTTCAAGTACTGCATAGTGCGTAAATTGGAATTTGGGATATGCGGCACAGGTAAAGTTGAAAGTCTCGCCAGTCCCTTGTAGATCTTAGTCGACCACCTGGAAATCAATTTAGACCACTGATTTATAGTGATCGTATCAATATTGTTAGTCGCTTTCTTCTTTCTTGGATGAATGAAGAATAATCTAAAAAGTCCACTTTTCAATGACAAACGTGGGTAATCAGTGCCAAGTAAACTCGTCTTGACTCAATGAAATTATGGTGAGCCTAGATACGTATTCAAATTATGAATTACGGTACTCTGAACCTGAACGTTGTAAAGAATTTGTTTGATATATAATTACGTCATCTGTTTCAAAAAGCAGGTAGTCGTGACTATTATATATGATTTTTTATGTCCACTAGTTGGCAGTTTGATAATTTAAATTAGAGGCAATAGATCAACCATGAAGATTCAAATATTAGTCTACAAACGGTTGTGATTATGTTTATTGCCTATTTATAGTTGTGTTATTTTTTGTTAATGGTTTGATGATCACACTAACGGTCGGTATCCAGTTACCCACATTATATCGTTTACACGCGTTATTGTATTTAAACTACAACATAGACTTGTGTTCATGGTAAAAAAGTGTATTGACTAAAGCCGAGTCCAGACTATGTAACAAAACATGTTAAATAACAAGTTATGAATCTAATTTGTTGTACTACTTTGTTTTATAACTTGTTATAAAATAGCAGAAACATGCAGACTATGTAACAAAACAAAACTAAACAAAAAGATTATACATTTTACTGCTGGAAGCAGTGGCAGCTGTAGTATTTAAAATGATCTTAAACGTAGGGTATGTAAATTTGGCAGCAGCAACTTTGCGTGATTTAATGTTGATTTTGTTTTCAATTTTGCACCTAGTTCAATCCATGCGTCGTGTTTTTTATTTCTGTTTTTGAAATCTATGAAGGTAGGATCCCATAATACTGGATGTTCACGAAATAACTCAATTAAATGAGTGGTAAGTTATTTCGACCATTCCATCCAAGAAAAAAATTAAGAAAAATCAATGTGTTCAAAGCGAGAGTTTTGGCAATACCAAATTCAAACGCCGATGCGCTGGTGCTGCAGTAAATGTTTAATAACACAAGTGTAGACAGACAAGTCGCGAAATGTTATAAAACACTAATTTTTTTCTACTTCCGTCACTAAAACCACATCTAAAACACGGATTTGACATTCGCAAAACGTCACTTTGAACACTAGTTTTCAAAGTGCGAAAAGTCACATCTCGTTTATCTTTTGTTTCTTAGATCAAGTGTATCTTCTGTAATTTATATTTAATATTCCATACTACTTTTGTAGTACGTCTCTTTCCTACTCACAAAATCTAAACCCCCGAAATGAAACCGTTTGTTCCATTACAACATAATATAACAAACAGAGATAGCCATATGATGAATGTCGGCGATAAGTTTAACGCGAATTTGTACGTTGACAGACCAAAGACTTTGTTTACATCCTTATTTTACATTCTCATTCCTTTTTTTTGGCCCTTGCATACCAATACATTTATTTTAAAAACAGTTGTTATAACGACTATCTTATACTTGAGTGTTCGAATTATTGTGGTAAGTAAAGATTATTTATCTACTTCTTATTTATTTACTTATTTACGCAATGAAAACTAACCTCAAACTGACATTTCATCATGGTTATGGATAGAATTTCATCAAACTGAATTATATGAAACAATATTTTGCTTCCAACAATGTAGAAAATATTGACCTAATTTTCTGACAATGACAATCGAAGAGCTTTAATGGAGCGGACCAGTATTGCAGCCTTGAGAGCCAATTTTCTACGTGAATATATTGAAAACCTTTCAAGTACTCACCCAAGAGAACTTGTATTTTTGGATGAAACATGTCTTGAAAAAGTTATAAAACTTTCTTATTCAACATGTTTTGTTACAGTCTGGACCCAGCTTTATTGTATGGACTAACTGTATTTAGGTAGGTAAGGATTCATTGCAGCAATTACTGGCGTGGGAAGTAAAATACAGTTGCATTGCATTCTTGAACTTCAGCCAGAAAAATTGTTACGGTTAACGAATTATCTCATATTCCAATTTGTATGTCATTAAAATAAATGAAAATCCGTACCATTATCCGAACCTAAACAAATAAATACCCAGGAAAACGTAGATACTGATCCAAGAAGATCGACATGTCACCTATCGTGAAATTGTAGGATAATTGGGCATTTCAAAGATCATAATTCAAGAAAATGTACACGTATAATAATCTGTAAAATAATTTCCAATTGGATACTGCATCTGTGACGGAAGCTCAGAAAGCAATTAGCAAGTCGATTGGTGTCAAAAGACTCTAAACTCTTTAACGCAGGGAAGTAAAACAATTACAGTATTTTCAGTTGTGATAAATACCATTCAGCTCAAAAAACAATTAAGTTTTCAAAGCAAGATTTCTTACTTTTCCAAAAATTAAGAATGAACTGCGAAGACAGAGGTTCCAGACCCCAGAAGATGCAGTCAATGCCTTCAAAAAAACTTTTGAATGTACCAGCAAGCAAGTGGAACCAGAACCACAAAAAACTGTAAAGAATCCCTGGCAAGAGACAACAAAGTGTCTTAATATGGGTGCCGGCATATCAGGGGATTACAGGTAATGAAATGGCGGAGCAGTTAGCTAAAGAAGGTTCCAAAGGAGACTTCATAGATCCGGAACAGTTTTGTGGAATCACCAAAGATCGCAAAAGAGGGGAAATTGAATCGACTCAAATGGAGGTCGACACAAGGGCGCCTCCATACAAAGATTTTACTGAACAAGGTAGGCAGGAACTCTGAACCAGGCTATTGAAACTGGGTAAGAGACGTTTGAATACAGTTACCGACCTGGACACTACACCCTAAGGAAACATCTGCACAAAATGGGCAAAGTTAGTGAACCTATGGGCAGGACATGTGAACTCTATGATGCAGCATCTGCTACTATACTCTGCTTCTGAGAGAACTTAAAAGAACTCAGATGGAAGCACTTAAGAGAGGAAATAATATAATCATTAAAAGTTCTGAAAATCCCTCCAATGAAAATAGTGACTTATATAGAAGACACAACCCTTTTGGAATGGAAGTAGATAACAATGGAAATGGTACAAAGATTCAGTTCAAGTGCCTGGGATGATGAGCACAACCCAATCGAATGATTACTACCAGAATTGGTTTCAAAGGATGTATCATTTTTTTCAATAAACATAAAATGAGCAAGCTACTTTCTCCTCCTACAACATGAGACGGTCCTGTATATTATTTGCTCATTAAAATCCAACAAAGACAATTTCAATTGAAAATTCGATATCTAAAAATTCGCTTTTGACGTTAATTGCGGATTATGCGGTAAGATAAGTAATCACATTGGTTCCGACGTGAACCAATAAAAACAAGAGGAGATAAATTAAGTGTACGCGTCTAAATTCTCTTCAATTCCACCGAAAGTCTCTTCGTCATAACCACACTACCACTAGCATTATTGGTAATTAAAAATGCTTGTTAAGTAAATTGGATCTCTACAATTCTATATATGTATAAAAGACCGCTAATTTAAAAGTAAGAAGAGTAGTAGATTAAGAAGCTGATGAAGTTTGAAGTGATTTAACTGGAAAAAAATTTTATATTAAATGTCTTTCGGAGGAGACGTAAAACCGAGGTACCGAGTCCATGGATGTTGGGCTCGTTAAAGAACGCTACCACTGGTTGGAACACTAGTGGGTTCGCCAAAATTTCCGGTTAGGGGTAGAGTGCTCCCGGCGTCGGTGATTAGCCTCAGTCGCAGAAATAGACCGACGTTAAATAACAGAATAAAAAAAAATATTTTAAACACATCTCAGAATAAAATAGAACGGGAGTACTACAAGGAAGCGTTCTTATAGGCTTATGCATCAACTCAACTATATAGATGCGACATAGAACAAGTTAGTCCAGCAATGTTTGAAGATGATACAGCAATTTACAGCAAAACATAACCAGGAAACAGTACAAATTAACTTACTGTCTTCAAACTTTTACGTTCATACATCCAAAATCTTCCAATTTATTGTGAAAAAACATTTTTGTCCTTTCAACGTTGTCACCCTCTATGTTTTTTATCATTAATATTTTATTATTAAAGCCATTTGCTTCAAATCATGATATTTTGGAGAACTGCATATTATTCCATCTCAAGTTGGACCTTTATTTACGGACCACCCTGTATAGTATACTCATTTTTCTCTCTCTCCCTCTCCCACACATTTTTTTTTCAATTTTCGTCGACTGAATCATTGGCGATCATTGTTCCGAGAAATTTTACCCGCATATTGAACGTGAACCTACATTACTGGCTTGACGACGAATTTGCTCTTTAAGAGTCTTACAACATAATGGTCTATAAAGACGAGGTGGAGTTGTTTGTACATTACATCATTCTCAAAACGGGTTTTAAGTTTTTTTTAATAGATATAAATAGATTAGTCTATTACGCTTGTAATGTATGAATTAAAAGTATATTTATTAGAAAGTTTGCAATACACTTATATTTTTATCAGTTGCTATAAAAAATCCAAAATGCATATAAATTTAATCAATCTTGACAAAAAGAAACAATTTATGTAAAATAACTGAAAATTGTTGCGTAAAGCAAGAATTCATTTGATTAGTTCGGCATCACCAATCATAGGCTTCGAGTCCTCGGCTCCACAGTCTTTAGGATTGTTGGGCTCTTGGTTGTACCGTTTATGTGGAACTACCAGTAGCCCTTATCAGGTTTTACAGCCTTTTTACTAGGTACATTTTGGGGAAATTCTCCCTTGGGCGCTCTAGTCCTATATCTTCAATGAAAGAGACTGCTTTGCTAGGTTGTCTACCAGTAGGTGAAGGTTACAAAAATAATTTTCTGATGTACAAAATACAGCTCAGGGATGAATTACATTTTAGGTTCATTGTTTTTATTCTACATGCATAAGCAACAGCCAATAAAACAACGACTACAACCTCAACGAGGCAGTTTCTTCAACAATTGCCTTTCCCTCAGCCAATGGTCAAAAGTCTCTGGACAATTTTAGGAGAGAATGAAGGCTAACAATAACTTTATAGAGGCAGTGCAAGGATACGTAGCAGAAGAGAACAGGTCAGAAAACTGGTGCAAAGAGGATGAGAGATGAGGTTGTGGAAGTTACGTTTTTTCTGGGATAGATCAACTTTTTGCGGGATGAAAGTTGGAAGGAACGTAGAGAGGTTCATATGAAAAGTGCGGTAAAACTTTTTTTCTGTAATGCCCAAGATTCTGGTAGGTATGACAGTTATTGTTGATGATTCAATAATTTCAGCCCAAAAAGCACCTTTTGCTCAACTTGGCCAAGGCGGTTTTCTATTTTACTTTACTGAAGCAAACTAAATATATTAAAAGCACGTACGTTTGCAATGAACAGCATACGTAGGATGTTATCACTTTTTAATTGGAAACGTAAAAGAAATGAACGTAAACAGTTGTTTATTTTCAACCATCGCTTGCAATGTTACTTTTGGCAGTACTTTCAATTTAGTAATTAATATTATGCTCTACTAGTAACGTATTGTTATGATAGTCGCGCATTTGGCAAAGAACGATTACTTGTCATTCATCAGAATTCATGGTCGAAAACATACTGAAATATCAAGTTCGTTATTTTTAATTCACTGATCGGAATACTAATGAGATGGGCGTTGATTTGGGAAGTGTTAATTTTTCATAAAGTACCTACATAGAAAAAACAGTACAAGAAGAAGTGCACGGATTTTTAATGGACAACATTCCTAGAACCCTTGACGTAGTATTGGAAAAAAATTAATAAACGAAACATATTTTTTTGGAAGTGGATTGAAAAGACTATAAGTCCAAACTTATTATCACAAAAAAAGTAACATCAGATGCGTTTTATTAACTCGAAATAAGCAAAAAAGCGCTATCCCAATAAAACCGTTCCTGGAGCGTGCACTTCACTGGTTCCCCTAGTAGACTATTACAATATTGTTACAATGTCATACAATAAAATGCCATTATTTCTTTAGTTTATAATCACCAATATTAAGTGCAACGAATTAACGAAACCAACTATACGACCACATCTAAAAATTTCACAACAAAACGTGGGTTATTTTTTACTTTGAACACATGCACAATTGAAGAAAAAACAAATTACAGCGGTAGTGCGTTCACAACTCAACTCAAGAGTTCAAGAAACATAATATAATATATACTTCATTCTACTCCATACTACAAGAAACGTTTACCCTGTCGTCTGACTGTCACGTACACTGTCTATTTCGCTCCTCACTTAATCTATAGATTATGAACGCACTCATTAAGTCATCAGTCATTTTTGGTTGATCGCGAATTTTATACTAATGGCATTTTTATTCAAATAATTTCATCTTGTTAGCCAATTTCAAGCAGCCAATAATACCATCTCCTGGGTATACAAAATTATGTTTTTGTTAAATGAAAGAGGTTGGGCATTAATTTTTGAAGTAGGTATTTAGCTTTCTTTCATTTCATCAACTTTATTCCAGAATGCAAAAAACTGACACAGTTACTAATACTAGCGAATAATAATGCCTACAGATAGCATTTCTGATTCTGCAACCAAAAGTATATAAGAAATTCTGGTTCATCATATTATACATTACTTACGCGAAACCCATCAATAGAAATGCAGAAGACGTTTATTCCTTGGTTATACTCTGATTTATACTTGGAATAAAGATATACAGTGCTATTCAAAAGTCCCCCCTCTTGTATCTTTTGAACGGCTACACTTACATTAATAAAATTTGGAGGCTGAAAATAAAGTGTTGTAAACTTCTCTAAGAATGGTAACAGGTGACGTTAAAGTAATAGATGACGTCACAGTGTCACTCTAGCCAATAATTTTAAATAGGACCTTATGGCAAGTGATACCTCGTTTGAAAGGTATTGACATTGGCTACATAGCCATATTAATTTTGTTTGGGTTTAAACTCATTTTGACGGATAAATTAAATAAATACCAAAATAATTGAATTTTTTTTTAATTTTTTAAATGTAATTAATCAAATATCAACAATGGATTCTTATAGCAAGTGTTCGAAATGTGCTCCGTCTACTTCCTGACAGTAATACATCCTATTAGTAAACTCTTGTCGTACTCGTTCGAATGTGTCAGCTGAAATTGCATTGCATTTTTTAATAATTCTTTCTTTTAAAACGCCAATGCTATCTGGTGCCGTAGTATAAACCTTGGATTCCAAGTAGCCCCATAGAAAAAAATCTAATGGTGTCAGATCTAGTGACCGAGGTGGCCATTCTACAGGACCTCGCCGGCCGATCTATCTACCTCGATATCCTTCATCCAGGTAACGTCTTACTGCACCATAATAATATGCAGGAGCACCATATTGTTGAAATGTTATTTCCAGATGACCGAATTCATCTGGATTTTCTTCCAGAATTTCAAGAATTAACGGCTCAATTGCATTTTGTAACATCTCCAGATACACTTCACCGCTTAAATTTGAATTTAGGAAGACAAGACCAACTATGTGGTTTCCCAAAATACCTGCCCAAACATTGACTTTTTCTGGAAATTGGGTATGTTGTTCCCGAAAGGTGTGAGGATTTGTATCACTCCAATACCTTACATTTTGTGTATTCACATTTCCATTGAGGCAAAAAGTACTTTCGTCACTAAAACAAATTGTTTCTGTGTAATGTGGGTTTTGACTCATCTTATTTGTCATACATTCACAGAATTCGAGTCTTCTGTCGGGGTCGTCATCCGAAAGGTGGTGCACCATTTTTAACTTGTATGGATGAAATTTATTTTTAGCCAACACTCTCTGTACTGTACTTTTACTTACTACACAGATAGACTTTAGTTGAAGAGGAAGTAGGGTTTACTACCATTTCAGCAACTATATTCATTTTTTTATCACTAAATGTTGGTCGACCAGATCGTTTGGTTTCTTGAACAATACCTGTTGCTTCAAACTTGTGAAGAAGCTAGCTACCTCAAATAAGTTCTCGAGATAGGGTATGTCTCATTAAATAAACGTTCCGCTTTATTGAGATTCTTTCTAGATTCACCAATTATTAAGATAGATGCTACCTTGTCGGCTTGAGTACGTACCATTTTGCCTATGTAAACTCTTGAGCGTCTCATTACACAATAATAAAATTAAATATTTAAGCTATTTAGAAAAACTTTGCAAAGCAACAAATACTATTAAATTAAAAACGTCAATTTTTTTGACAGTTAACCAGGGGCGTACTGAAAAATCTTCAATATTTAAAAGTGAAATAATAATTTGGGTATTTATTTAATTTATCCGTCAAAATTAGTTTAAACCCAAACAAAATTAATATGGCTATGTAGCCAATGTCGATGCCTTTCAAACGAGATATCACTTGCCATAAGGTCCTATTCAAAATTATTGGCCAGAGTGGCACTGTGACGTCATCTATCACTATTACGTCACTGTTACCATTCGTAGAGAAGTTTACAACACTTTATTTTCACCCTCCAAATTTTATTAATATAAGTGTAGCCGTTCAAAAGATACGAGGGGGAGGGGACTTTTGAATAGCACTGTATAGTTAAGCCGAACTTAGTTTACCACTTTCAGAAAAGAAGCTCACAGCAATAAGGTGTTCTAATCGTTGTAACTTTCAACAGTATTCAATCGTTATTTTCAATATTATGACGTTTTACAGAGTCTATGAAATTCAAAGAACAAAGACCGTTCACTAAGAAGCAACAACTAGCTATATGCCACGAAGGACATTAAATTACACTTATTACACACAAAAATAAACGGGGTTCGTATATCTGCAAGATAGAACGAACCATTTTGGCGTGCAATTCTAAAGGACAATAATATTACTTATAGTCTGGTTTCGTCGTATTTGCACCTCATCAGTATAATAATTGATTTGCAGGAAACTGTGAATAAAGTAAATAATAAGATAGAAGTAATTACCATAATAGCAGAGAAACTAAGAGAATTTCCTGAAACAGAACACCTTATCGCTTCAAGTTCAAGCTTCAAATAATTCGAAAGTGGTAAGCTAAGCACATCAACGATGATACTTTCAATACCATCATTATCTTCAATGATGTTTGCTCTGGAAAATTGATTATACATCCATTGTAGAACGCAATAGTGACCAGTTATAGCGAATACCAGGTTTATACTCGCATCAGACCTTTCCTTTAATCAAAACTTTGCACCATCGTGTCTACTAGTTTATCAAAATAGAAATTTGTATGAATTTCCTTTTTATAATTATTCTCATGAATTTTACGTTATTTGAACTTGAATAGCCTTTTGAGCTTGGCGTAAATATTTTTAAGCGTTACGAAAAAAACCGTTACCGATAATATCACCACATCTCGAATTCAATCACAGTATAGGCGTTTTGTTTCTGATATGATGAGAATATTGATAGCTGTTTGTTTTGAAAGAGAGAATAAAAGACCAGCTGCGGTGTGAAGAAAAGTAAACGTCGGGGGAGTTTTTTTTTTATTTCAAACAAAATAATACGGTCGAGTTAATAAGAACACGAAGGGGATCGTTAACAGAATCTTTCAATAACCTATTATGATTATTCAAGCGTTTTAATTAATTCCGAGGAATAAGAGGAGGTAGAATTGTTAACTTAATACATACAAAGTGCCTACGGAAAAATATTTTTGTGGCTGATGGTAAATACTTGGTTCACCGAAATATTTAAAAAATAGTACATTGTTTACCGGGTAGGAAAAGCTTAACATTCCTGGACGGCTGTGAAGATTGCTATGACTGTACACGA
>CAJUYG010000179.1:51073-63771 GCA_910591675.1 Galerucella calmariensis | reverse complement strand
CACTGCAATTTTATTTTACTGACACATCTCGCGACAAGCAGCGACACGTCTGGAAATGTGCATTACAGCCACATTTCAGACCTTATGACGTCTATTACCTCAAGGTCAAACGAATGTTCAAATTATCCTGATGTTTGTTCAACTTTTTTATTAAATTTTGTGACATTTATATTCGAAACAAAGCTGCAAACATTATCAGTAAGCTTTCAAATAAACATATCTGTTTCGAGATTTAAGCATCCACTGAAATGGTTCATTAAGCACATTATTAAAGCAGTGAACTGTCGAAGAATGTAGGTTAATTTCTGTATAAACACTTCAAGCAATGAAGCAATGTACTATTGGCAAGTTCTAGGTAAACATTTAGATTAGTTGGAACATTCATTTAAAAATATTTAGTAGTGTTAATGTCAACTTTGATTTAAATTAAGTATTTTCAGGTTTGTTTAACCAAATTCAAGTCATTGTTTATAAAGTAATAGGAACAAATAATATGTTGAGGCAGATTTTGTCATCACGCTTGTATCATTGGAAATAGTAATTTACGGTGAGTCAAGTATGAATACTGTAAGATGCTTACCAGATGTATTAATTATTAATTTTTAATGACTAGATAATTAGAATTAATTAAAATCTTTTTGCATAATTTTATGTTTGCCATATTATGACATTCAGAAGTGAAAGTGTGGTAAGGGAATTTAGAAGAGCTTTGTATATTTTTACCTCCATTTTTACGTAACTGAAAATATCCAAATAACTGTTTTTGAATATTATAAAAAATAACTATTTATTTCAAGTAATTTATTCAAGTATTAAAATAACTAATAAGTTTCTCAATTTTTATGAAATTAAACAAAATAAAATTATAATTATATATTATAATTGTAAAATATTATTATTATGAATTATAAACATTTTTCTCAAATTGATCACATTAGCGGGCTTATTGTGTATAATAAGTATTTGCCTGAACTGATCAGTTGGTATACAATTGTTTAAATTTTGTATACTGTATAAAAATTTCAGGAATTTTTAGATAAATTGAAAAAAAAAGTTTGCGGAATATAGGACAGTATATTTTGTTCATTTGTTGTAAATATTTCAATGTATCAAAGAGACCTCGAGGCATCCTTCAATTTTTTTATTTACCTTAACATTAGAATATTTAATTTTCTGAATACAAGATTATCAGTAGATAAGCTATGTTGGTTTGGGGCCATCCTTAAATTGCTAATGTTAAGGGAGGTAGGGAGTCAACGAAATGTGATATTGTGTGACAAGGATCAGGGGGTGGTAAAAATTTTTGTAACGTTACGAGTTGAAGTTTGAAATTTTAAAACTAAAAATGTATGTATGAACAAAAATCTTGATTGTATTAGCTTTTTTCTATATAAAATTGGAAATATTTGATTTGATTTTGATTATTTATTTTCCAGAATTAAAAGGCAAAAATGTATAGGTTATTTATTGCTTACTATTGGACACTTCCAAGACGGCTATTTGTATCCATGATAACTGTGAATCATTTAAATAGAAATAGTTAATATAATAATTCAAGAGGTGGTTAATGGCCAATGCTTTACTTCAACCACTCCGGAAGAGGCAAAAACTACGGATGTAGTGGCGTTAAGAATAGAACTCGAGATAGGCAGACGGAAAAACTTCAAATTCAACTGAGGAATACATTATTCTTAAAGACTAAATATTTTATACAGTTGCATAGATTTATTAAAGTAATGTTTCTCTACAAAGTAATAGTATATTTTTTACCGAGTAGGAAAAGCCTAACATTCCTGTACTACTGTGAAGATTGCCAAGTTGAGGCCAGGAATGTAGATTTTCCAACGAGATAAACATACTATTTTTCCGCAAATAGTTCAAAATTCATCAGATATTAATTAATAATATATAATAAGTGTTTCTTTATGTCAACTTTTGGGTTTTATTTCGCATGCTAGTAGAAAAAATAGTGTACCTAACACCTGCGTAAAGTGACTTTTCCGCACGCGATTGATGGCTTAACTCCGATAAGGCGTCGTTCAGTCATCTGCAATAGCGTGCGATCACTTAACGCACTAGTTAGGTAATAGTTATTTACGTAACTAGTTATGAAAAAAGCGATATTGTTCAACAAGCGTAATATTTGCCGAAACGAGCACTAGCGAGTTCTGCAAATTACGCAAATTACGTACAACGTTTTATCTAATTCCGCGCTTTTATAATATTTAATAAAATCTTCAATTACAATGGTAATATTAAAGTGGATCCAAATGGTGTTAAAAGTATTGTTACTATGAAGTATCCACGCAGAAACTTGACTTACTTTAAATAACTGTGTCCTTAATAATGTTTTTTTCAATGTTTATAAATCTTAAAATACTATTGAATTAAAATGTGACGTTACCTAACGTCAAGGAGTGACTTAAAGTGTCACATTTGATAGCGGAATTAGATAAACTACTAATCATATCATTTGAGATAAATTCATTTATACATGGTAGTTCATTCACACTCGTTTCGAATTGATTTATAGAAGCTACTCACACTCTGTATTTCTATATATCTACTAGTCCGTATATGGTTTCATAGCCAATTGAAAATAAATTGCTAAACTCACCTTGTGGTACTGTGCGAGGGGTCACTGATATTTCTTCTTTGTTGTTTTCTTTGCTAAAAATTAAAATATAGGAAAATTCAATACGTGTCTTATTTAATTGAAATATGAAATTTAAATATTTCTTGGTTGTCCAAAGTATTAAAACTGTCACAGAGTGTCTATGAAATCAGTGCAAGGTTACGAATAAAATGGTAAAATTTTCAAGATTATTAGTGCAGAGGTAGAAGTGACAATCAAATTTTCCGACTAGGGTTATTTTCCAAAACTCCCTTTCAAGAGAAACGATTCAGGTAAAAATTAAGAAACAAACAGAAACATTTGGAGCAAAAAAAAGATTTAAGGGTAACTCTAAACGGGAGGTAAAAAAACAAGAAAATATTTTTAGAAATTCTTTTGCCTTCTCACTTGTTATAGTCCAATGAAGCTACACAAAATGGAGCTGCAGACAATGTACAGAAACTGTCATAAAACGAATCATAATATCGTGGGCAATATTCAGACAACTAACCGGTAAATAACATGTAGGTACAGTTGGCAGAAGCAAACGTGAGCCCTGGTGGGCGTGTTCATGTCGCTGTAGTTGTATTTTTGTAGTAACAATTCGATATTTTGAATCGATAACCAAACATCGATACCATAAATGTCAACTGTTAAGAGATATGTAAACAAAGTCAAACTTGCTAAAAATGTAACTCTAAGTATTAATAAAAAAATTTATATTGGACTAAAACTAAAACTACCGTTCGCCCCAAATGTCTATATTTTCAAATTACATGACTGTATTAATGTCATGAAAAAGAAGGGTCAAGTTTCTATGGAAAGCAACAAAATATGAACACAGAGTACACCATCTAACAAGAGACGAAAGCTTTGTCGGTTCCTTCGAAGTTGGACTTAAAACGGAAATACGTCGAGACTGACAGATATACTACTTGATACCACAGAGTACACCATCTAACTAAGGCAGTGACAACCAAACCACAGAGTACTGAGTAACTGACGGGAACGAACGAACGGAAGTGTCGACCATGTGTCGACTTGACATTGACATATATACTAATTAATTCACGCATGTGCACACAAAATTGCGATCACGAAAACGGCTTTCATTCGCCTCTTGTTAGATGGTGTACTCTGTGATATGAACTGGTTATAGTCCAGTGTTGTCGATGCAAAAATGAAAATTACCCGAATTTACTATTCAAATTATCAGAATTTGTCAAAATTAGCAAAAGGACACATTGGTTATCTAAATAAAATCTTCGACCCCAGTCAATATGTAAAATCCCCAAAAACAATAGCCATTTTATATATCCCTTCTACAAAATATTCGAAAAACTATTGGATCCAAATTAGTGAAATTGTCTAAAAATCGGATAATCATCCTCGCATTGACAACACTGATACAGAATGAATAAAATGATGTATGTTGATGAAATCCCTCGGTCATATTATTTCGATTATATTTAACAATTACTAATGGACAATCGTTAACATTGGCTCTTGATTGGCTGCTTGCGATGACCTTATTTTAGTTCGCATATTTTCCAGGGCTCATGTTTGGTTCTGACAACTGTACTAGAATACAGAAACGCAAGACACAAAAAGTCCAAGAGGGTGGCGATAGTAGCAGCATCCGAGCAAAAAAAGTCCGACTAATATTTTGGGGTTCCCATTAAAATAAAATTATTCGCAATTTTAATACGAATATTTATAGTGAGTTAAAGTTAAAAAAATTAATCAATAAATTTGGCTAAATTTACACTTGAATGAATTAAAACAATACAAAATTCTTCAATAACTTAATCTGTTCAGGGACATTAATTTGCTGAGCAAACTTACACCTACTTTCCAAATGAGTGAACAAGATTATGCAATGTACACTAATTTATATACTTTTATGGTATCTCGAAAACCGGAACATGAACTAGAAAATCAAAGCTGTAATCTTACTATTTTATATGGGATTAACTTGTAGACAGTTAGATAGTATTACTTTCAATTCATCCAATTAATAATAGTATATTATACACCAAAGGTGTTATAAGCCTCGGTGCAAAGCCACTCACGATATAATTTTGGTGCTTGGACAATAATAATAGCCTTCACAACCATGGAGTATATACAACTTTTTCCACTACTAGCCAAATTTGAGAAACAATTAAATATAACTCAGAAACCCGCAACGAGAAGCTTTACCCCGTCGTCTGACTGACAAGTACACTGTCAGTTTTCGATATATGGTTACTCGTTATGTCATCAGTCATTTTTGGTTGAGCGCGAATTTTAAACTAATGGCATTTTTATAGAAATAATTTCATCTTGGTAGGTAATTTCAAGCAGCAAATATCTCTTGGGAATACAAAATTATGTTGGACAATTTTTGTTGAACTACTATCCCTGGGACCCTATTCTCAAACCGTGACATATTTTGTCCGGCGGCCTCGAATTGCGGACCGATTACCTGATTTTAATAATTCCGTACTCGAACTGCGGACCAAACCAAGAAGACCCCTCTTTTAAAAACCATGAATTGCGGACTAAGCCTTCCTCACAAATACGTACATCAAATTGCTATACACTCAAATCTATTACGGAAAATGAGGATGCAGCCTTCCTCACAAATACGTACATTAAACTACTACATACTCAAACCTATTACGTAAAACGAGGATGCAGCCTTCCTCACAAATACGTACATCAAACTACTACACACTCAAATCTATCATAGAAAACAAGGATGCAGCCCTTCTCTTTCGACTTGGTCCGCAATTCATGGGTCATTAAAAACACATGACAAATTTTGAAAATCATTTATGGTTTTTGGTCCGCAGTTCATGTACGCCCATTTTGTCGGATGCGAGAAATCCTCTTTGTCGAATAAAATCTGAATATTCTTATTCTCAAATGTCGCCATCGCAAATTTTTGATAGACAAATTGTAGAATGGTCAAAGGCAGTCGACAATTTATGTCGAATGCGAGAATTTCATTACTTGCGAAATTTATAGGTTAACGTTATACATGTCAAAAGTGAAAACAATCAAAACATTGTTTAATACTTTTGTTAGGTTCTGTTTCAGAAATTTTTGTAGAGAGAAAATGGCAGCTTTATTGATTGCTATTGAAAATTTTAGAAAATCAAGTAATGTATCAGCGGCCTCGAGAGAGACGAGGAATATATAGAAGCGCTTTTACATTTTTATCTGACAGAAAGTTTATTGAAACGTTCAGATTAACTAAAGAATTAGCTAGAGAGCTAATCATTATTCTTCCAGTCTATCGAGGCTCCGGGGACAGAATTTAGAATGGAGGCAATATTCTGCCACTCACTCCTTGCAATTTGAAAGGTGAAATTTGGGGAAAATTTTCCAGATCAAAGAGGCTCATTTTCTTTTTCTTGCATTAAATTTATTAATATTCGTTTTTGGTTTTGGGTGCAATAATTTTTTTTTGTTTCACTTTCCATGTTTATCTTGTTATACTTGCTCTACATTCGAGTAAGTACATTGTACATTCTAACTTCTAACAAATAACCAAATCATTACTGTCATCACAGATCATATAACTACTACTGTCATTTCATTATTTTACAGCTTTACAAGAGAAATGGCATGGAACACGATATAATATAGAAGTTTCGGTGTTGCCCATTTGAGAATGCCAGATGCCAATGTTGTGCGACAATTTCTATCGACGTATGTCGAATACGACAAATGTCATTCGACATTCAAGAATAGGCCCCCAGGACTCTCAAGATATTTGAATTTGTCCATTATTGACCTAGGTTAATAATAGAAAAAAATATTAACCACTAATAGAGAAATTCAACTTGTCAGTTGGCTAGAAGTAGCAATAATTGTCAACTTCATAACTAGTACTGGAAAAATAAGTATTACTTCCAGTTGACTAAGATGTACCTAATATTATCAAAAAAATTTTGTTTATCGCCTCATAATAACTACGAGGGTTGCAGCCTACTGAGGTTTATTTTTGAGTTCATAGGAGTAAATCCAGGATTCATCATTACTTACAATACTATATAGATTTTTAACTGCAACTTCGAACATATTAGGAAAATGTACTGAAGAAAAACAAGGCACGCCCTTTGTAGCAAACGCATAAAAAAGCAAATAGGAATTTGAATAATAATTTATGGATACCAAATATTTAAATGAATCCCAATAAATATCAATTCGGACAATTTTCTACCATTATCATTATCAGTAACGAAATGACGCACGCGATATCACAATCGCAATGACAGAATTGTTCAAATCGTTTAACTGTACATTATCATTGGAAAGTTCTACCTAACATTTAGATAAGGCTTAAAACATATAAACTTTTTATTTTTATTTGATTTGTTTCTTGGGTTTGGTTAGTTACTTGTCTGATAAAAATCATAATTAATGTTTAAATATAAATACAATAATATCTTATATAATAATCTTATATAATAAAACTCACCTTTTCGGATTGTTCTTTTACACTTTCCGACCGATTAATATTGCTGTTGTGTTTCCTTTGGCTTCCCGCAGCTGGCAGGATCGTACTACTGCAAGAAAAAAAGGGAATTTAGGTTATAATTCCAATGAAAATAGTAAAAATGCGAAATTATTGAACCATTTCTGTACGTTATATAAAGTTAAAAAATATACCTTCCAATAATTTCATATGCGTCAAGACCTAAAGTCGTTAAAAGGCCGAGCGAATTTTTTAAACATCCGACTAGAATACGACAAGTTGAAACTTGTAATTTGGTCGTTTTGGTTTGATTGAATGATCCTTTTCATTATAAACTATATAAACTTAACATACTTAGGGCCGGTTTTACAAGAGAGATTTATACTAGGTATAGTTATTCTGGGAATAAAGTTATACCAGAATTTATACCTAGTTTAAAACTAGTTGGTTTTACGATGCTTTTTCACTTCGGTATAGCAATTCTTACTCCAACCGGCCCTTAAGCAATTAAAACAATGTTGAAAAAAGCACCAAATTAACCACGATCAAAATATAACTATTAAGAGTCTCGTGTTGTGCAAAGGGGCGTAGGTAAATTGCGCACAGTGGTCAAGAAGTTTCCCAAATTTGGGAAGGGTTCGTCAGGTAGTTGCAGCCAGGGGATTAAGTCTCTGTATAGGTAAATTGCGCACAGCGGTCAAATTGTATCCTTAGTCCATAAAAATATCAGAAAATACGACATATAAAACTAAAAAAAAAACAAGAAAACCCAGGCCCAAATCCGTTGATTGAAGTGTAAATGCAAAAACTAAACTGATCTATATACCTACGCCTCAAATTGTTATCGTAAAGTCATTAGGGATTAATCCTTTGAATCTCTGGTAACTTTTAAAATTCGTGAAATCGGTAGAAAGTTGTATGCCATTTACCTAGACCCTCTTTAGAGTCACTTGTGCGCAATTTACCTATGAAAAAGAAACATTTTGGGTATACCTGGCTACAAACTGACCGCTGTGTGCAATTTACCAACCCCGGTGCAAAGAACCCTTATATCATCAGATTTATCCGGATATACAATATACAAGTAAAGAGATTGGAAGAAACCAATATTACACGTTGTTGAATTAAGTTAGGTTATAAGGCACATTGTGATACCCTGAATTTGCTCTGAACCATTATCTCGTTTTTAGACATTTCCAGTATCTTGTGTTACGGAATTAAGCAAGAAGGAAAGGGATCCAAATACCATTACCAGACTTGGGAAGAATGCCATTCAATGGCAGACAGACAGCTCAAAAGCAATAAAAGGAGCTGTGATATGAGTGTACGCGTACGGGCCAGGAAATACTCCAAAAGCTTGGGAAAAACCGCAAGTATCCTTCAAGCAGAAATTCACGCTATAAGAAAATGTGCCCAGTTCAATATTAAAAAAGAATATAGAAGGCAAAAGATTATCACGATGTCGGATAGTTAAGTAGCCATCAAAGCATTGAACTCTTGTGTAATCAGTTCCAAAATGGTGTGTGATTATCTAGGCAAACTGAATGAACTAGGCGAGAACAATATCACCTTACTGTGGATTCCGGGACACACTGGAATAGAAGGGAATGAAATAGCAAAGATGGTGACTGAAACACCCTTTTTGGAATCGGAACTAAGTAAAACTGCACTAGGAGCTTTAACAGAGAGTCTAATGGGACATTGTCGCCTGAGTGGGAACCGGAAAAAGCTCAAAATAGTGGAGGACACAACACAACATCTAGGAGACTACTGGATAGAAGTGGGACACCTAAACTAAAATATGCAGATATCATGCAATTCATCCGGGAAATAGTTCCCACGAGTATCTGAGACTTTTCTCAGGAGCGAAGTGGAAGCACTTCAAGGTCAAATGAGTATCAAATTACTATAATATATTTAATAAACAGAATGCATTGAGATCGGGAACTTTCTAAGCAAATTGTGTTATTGTATGGTGAAAATTTATATTTATTTTGTTAATAATGGATGTGCCTTAACGTTTAACAAGACATGTGACGAATGAAGAAGCCGCTAGAATCATCGCGCTCATACAAGATGGACGCAGTTAAAGATACGTCAACGGGGTAATTGCAGTTCAACAAAGCACCATATCCAAAGTTGTTATTCGCTACCAAGAAACAGGGCAGCTAACCAGAAGACCCGGACAAGGCCGCGGATGGGTAACTTCGGTAGTAGATGATCGTTATTTGAGGTTAACGGCGTGAAGAATTAGGCAGACCACTCGAAGGCTGCAAACAGATCTGTTGGCTGCTCGTAATGTCCGAATAAGCCTACAAACAGTTCGAAATAGGCTGAGAGAAGCAGGTATACGAGCCAAAGTGCCAGCTAGAGGTCCACGTTTTACCAGAAAACATCGAGTAGCAAGATTGGACTTTGCTCGAGAACACGCAAATTGGAATATTCAAGATTTGTCCAATATTTTATTCACGGATGAATCAAGATTTCGTCTGTATTCATAAGATAGGCGTCTACCAGATAGGCGACGTGGTGAACGGCACGATCAGGTTAATTTTTGTCAAAGTGAAAGCTTTGGTGGTGGCTCTATCATGGTTTGAGGAGGAATTTCTTTCAAGGGTCGCACGGAGTTAGTACCAGTGAATGATGGAAGACTAAATGCTGACAGGTACATAACCAATATCCTAGAACCCCATGTAGAGTCCTATATGCCTCATATCGGTGACAACTCTGTGCTAATGCACGATAATGCTCGTCTACACGCTGCTAGACTGGTTCGGCAGTACTTAGAAGAGGTCGTGATACGCACCCTGAATTGGCCTGAACATAGCCTGGACCTTAACCAAATAGAGCATGTCTGGGATCATCTAGGATGGCAAATTCAGCAACATCCGGCACCAAAGAGAATACTAGATGATCTTCAAAATGTTCTTTTTAACTGCTGAGAAAACATGCAGCAAGGATACATCCAGAACCTGTTGGAAGCCTTCTAAGACGAATGGAAGCTGTTATTAAAGCGAGGGGCGGCAACACACGCTATTAGAAATTCATTGGCTGATTTTAGTTTAAGCACCGTTCATTTGTTTGTATAGATGTTTTCTATGTTTTGGTATATCAAACAAACAAACCTCTGTAGATCAAACTGATATAAAATAAATGTTGCAAAAGGCGTATCTATTGGTGTTTTAATTCGTAATAATAATAAAATTCGAAAAACACATTTAAAATATTTAAAAAATAATGAGTGATGCGATAATTTTTGTGGGGTGTATATTTTATTATCTGTAAGATTTCGACTTAACTTTTTGGTATTGAGATTTAAGCCCATTGGCCATAGCTTCCTGATATTTTGTATACTTTTTTTCCCGATCTAATAAACTAACCTGACAGGACCTGAGATAATGACATGCAATAAAGCCATAAAAAAATTAGCCGTGACAGGGTCGAATTTATTTTGTTGACGAATAGTAAATTATTACCTGAAAGCTCGTAAAAGACTTTTGGGTCAATCTTATCATACATTTTTCTTTTTCATCAGGTATATTGCGATTCTGCAGGACGTAGGTCCGAAAAGTTTTATGGTTTTATTGCATCTCAAGCCTAAGTTAAGTTAAGTTAAGTCAGTTTCTTAAATCGTGAAAAGAACTATACGTGATAGGATTATCAGAAATGGTAAATATTTGTGGAAATCCATCCAAAACAAACTGCAGAGTGGGTAAAAATCAAATTGTTCGGTGTAGACATCGAATTAATTTCTCTTATTCAACTTAGATAGGCTCGTAGATAGGCAATTAAGACATCCGCAATATTCTATTGACAACTGTAAGAGCTGCAGAAATTTTGAAATAATTTTATAATATTGATGTAGCAATCAACCGAAGTTCACATTTCATGGTAATATCTGTGATAAATTTCATTCAGCTGATACATTGGTCAATATACTCAAAATTGCGTTAGACTAATTTTAGCAATCAAATTTAAATTCAAATTCTTGTTTGTTTAATTTAGTTTTGTTAATCAGTTATAATCATAAACAAAACTATTCCCTCGAGTCAGATTTTTTGTCGATTCCCAAAACAAATAACTCCAAACCATCGAAAGTTAATTACAAATTGGATGTAAACAAGAGAGGTTTTGAAAAACCGACTAAGAACAATTCTTACAATAATTGTAAGTGGGAACCTGAAGATGTCTACTCTTAGCTAATAGAAATTGGTTGTTTCACTTCGGTTTTGTCCAACAATGTGTGTTGCGATAGTAACCATGCTTTGAAGTTTCTCAAAAAGTCCGAAAACGTCTAAGATTCGCAATAAATTATTAGCAATAGATTCAAGCAGCTATAGTCAAGGCTTTAACTTTGGAAATAAGTGAAGAAATTGGAATTTTAACGTCTCTGAACACCCTGAAAACGCAGAAATGCTTTGGAAGCAGTTTTAGGCATTCGGCGAAGAACGAAAAAATGAATTCCTGAAGCCTGGGGTTTTAATAATAGGCGAGCTAATGTAACCGATTATTAGAAGGGAGTTGTGAAAACGATTTGGAATATTTCCTTAAAGCTTCTGCAGAAAAAGATTTTAATCGAAAAATAGACTCATTTGAAGACATAGTTCTAAGGATGCCCGAAACGCACGTACAGCCAAAAGAAGAGAGCTACAAGCGCTTCCAGAGAAAAATATTCAGTTCTGCAAGTGTGACAACTGAAGTGATTAGCAAGAATGTGGAAAACTATTATGAAAACTCACAGGATGGCTTACAAAAAATTTACAAGACAGGCAGTATTGAATGCAACACCATATTTTCCAAAACTCCAGAAGAAGTTAAGCAAAAGAACACCGAATCGATTGTTCTCAACTCCAAATTCGAAGAAGACAGGAATTTGGTACAGAAATGGTCTAATGGGCGCGTCTAGCAATTTGACAAAATCTGGAGCCAACTTACACAAAGTTGTTCAAATTAATGGTCATTCTTTAAATGATTCTCTCAAGCACTACCCAAAGCTAAGCAATGAACAGCATCTTAACATCGTTGAAAAAATAAGAGCACTACAAATAAAGCTTATCGACAGATAACAATGTTTCTCTTACAATAATTATACGTTCCTCAGTATTAATAAAAAATAGATCATTTATTATTATCAGTTCATTCATTATACAGGGTGTTTTCAAATGATACTTACAACGTTTGCATGTAGATATCTCTCGTAAAATTGGACAGAATGATATAAGGATTGAGGGGTCCAGCCTATTTACTTTTCGGGGTGTTGAAGTTATGAAAAATTATATAAAATATAAATAAATAATATAATTACAAAGTTAAATAATATCCCATCTTTTGTAAATTGTTGGCTACTTACAGAAAAATTCGGTTGCAATAGGACATTATTTAACTTTGTAATTATCATATTTTTTTCATTTTAATCAATTCTTTTGTTAACAAAATCACAAGTTTTGACAAATATTTTCAACAATATTTTCTTAATACTTCACAAATTAGTTTCTGTTACATATTCTAAGCATTAATAGTTTGGTAATTATTGAAAAAATTCAAGAATAGTATATTCTTCAACGAGTGCAGAATGATGGCTATTATTCACGCGGATGAAGTTTCCAAAACGAGGGA
>CAJUYG010000179.1:35787-51063 GCA_910591675.1 Galerucella calmariensis | reverse complement strand
TAACATTTCCAGGTATATGACATTTTAACATTGGAGTTAATTTATCATATTAAAAGATTTCATTTTTCACCCCGTATTTTGAAAAGTAAATGTGCTGGACACCTCAATCCTTATATCATTCTGTCCAATTTTATGAGAGGTTTCTACTGGCAAATGTTGTAAGTATTATTTGAAAACACCCTGGAAAATCGTGACGAAACCACTAGAGAGCAATCGTAAATAATCGATTATTTTCGAAGCTTTTGTGATATTATAAACTGATATTTCAATTCACAACAATTTTGAAAATAGGTACTCGTTCGGTTAAATCGCCGTTGCCCACTTTTTTTTTCTCATTTTTATATAAAAATAACTAACCGGATGTCTGCAGCATATATAAATATAATAAAAACCAGTCCTAAATACATTTTAAGTAAACAGATTCATACATAGTAGGATACACTTAGTCTAGAAAAAAACACTTAACGCACCTAGACTTCTTCAAGGATTTTTTCGTTTTTCCTAAAATATTTCGAGCGAACATAACTTCATCTGGCTACATACCGAAACTTTGGAACACAAATATACGATGGGAGTCAGTATTTGAACAGGTATAGAATATTTTACAGAATACCAAAATAATGATTTTAAAATAGTATTGGAGATTATAAAGAATTTTTTAAATTGTTCCTGTGCAAATTTAAAATATTTTCCTCTAGTTTTTGAGATACAGGCTGTTTGTATTTAGTACAATTATTAAAATGTAAGTGGAGGAATAAAGGATTCTTTTCAAGTTAAAATAAAAATTCCATACCCAAACCTGGAATTGGGAAGATGGGTACAACCATTCAAGAACAATCGATCGATAATTATGGACAAATTATGTGTAGTTTATGTGCACTAATCACGAGTTTAGTGCTATTATTTGTTTAGTATTCAAAGTTCATTCTTTCATGCATACGTTTGAGTTGGGCTCAACAGCCCAGGCACTTGAACTGAATCTTTGTACCATTACCCATTTATCTACCTACTTCCTTTCCAGAAGCTTCGTGTCTTCTATATAGGCCACCAGTTTATCTGGAGGAATCTTCAGTAGCTGTGATGGTTGTGTTATTTCCACTCCAAAGTGCTTCCGTTTGAGTCCCTGTAAGTTCTCACAGAAGCAGAGTAGGTGTTTCATCGTAGAGTTCACATTTCCTGCACATAGGTTCACTAACTTTGCACATCCTGAGCAGATGCTTCCTCAGCGTAGTGTCCAGTCACTAGGTCGGTAATTGTCGTCAAATTTCTCTTACCCAGTTTCAGCAGCCTGGACGAGAGTTCCTTGTCTAACTTATTCAGGAGACTCTTGTATGGAGTATGGAGGTGTCCTTGTGTCAGCCTCCATTGGAGTTGGTATTCCTTAACTAGCCAGTTCCCGACTGTGATGCCTTTAAACACAAACTAGCACAACTTTCGAATGATTATCCAACTTCAATGAAACAAGTGCTTTTGTGTGAAATTTCATCTAGCGGGCGGACGTAACGGGAGAGATACATTTGTAGAATATCTTCCTCTTTTTAGACGACAGTGAACAGATATCAAACAAGGTCAATGATAAAACAAAAACAAGAAAAAATAGTACATAATGGTACTGAAAGGAGTAGAGGTTTTGACCCAACTAAAATGATTTATAAAAAGTATAATATGAGAAGTTGTAATTGGAAACACTGACCTTTCAGGTGGAAATTTATCTTTAATCATTACATGGACGAATCATTAATGCAATATTGTTGTACTACCTTCAATGCTTAGAAGCCACTCATTAAAAATTGTATTTGAAAAATAATCCGTTCAAATTTACTGACTCCCTCCGCGTGTGCAAAAAACTTCTATTTAGAGAAATAAAACACAAGAACGACTGATATAATTCCATGAAATTATTTGTGGGGTACAATCAACACTAATCTAATCTACCACGAGATTATTGTGTATTATCAGTTACCAGTTGGATAGATGTTTCACTTACTGCTATCACTTTATCGGCTCTATAATATTATAAACAAATGTAGGTGCTCTACTTGAATTCTGACCCTCAATTTAATCATTGCCATACGTAAAAGCGGACAGGGTCGTAGAAAAGGTTAATTCGATAACAAATAGAAAAATAAATTTACTACTTCCACAAACAAAGTTATATTTTAATTATCAATAGACCGTTTTAACGGAAGACATCTTGTGGTTCAGCAACCGCTATCCACCTATCGGTTTTATAAGAACTATTAGAAGCTAACTGTAATTTTAAAAGTAATCTGTAAATTCAAGATGACACTTGTAAAGTAATCTTGTTAAACTACCAGTTCTTTGGTTACAGTTGCCTTTTAAATTTACAGTTAGCTTTTATTAGTTCCTATATAAACCTTATAGGTAGACAACGATCGCCGCAACCAAAAAATGTCTTTCGTTAAAACGGTCTATTCTAGCACTAATTATCTAAAGGGGGGTTTATACGCTAAGGGTAAAGCACGGGTCGCCGTTTACGTGCTGAACTGAACTAAATGTGACTAGATTGACTGTCGCAGTCAAGTTATAGCCGATAACGTAATCGTATTACTAGCCGCTGCTTGCTGGAGCTACTTCCCGCCGCTAATGTGGTTTTATATAGAAATGATATTTATTGTACCTATTGCAACATTACAAAAATGTATTGGGAAAAGCACTACAACTTGATATCACCAAGATTCGAACCCCTACGCTATAGATTGTCCTACCCTTGAATGTTTTATTCTATAATATAAGCTACCATAAGTACCTACCTAGAATCTTGGCTTGGACGTAATGTATGTGCGTACGCCCATCTCACTCGCTCGTGAGTCTGACGCTTTGCCTGCATACGTCGATGTCGCGCCTGACGAAAGCACGCCCATTCCAGTCATTCATCACAGTTCCAACTAGTAGAAGTATGAACCGTTCTGGAATTGTATCAAGTACAGTACTAGAACTGCTTAATACGCATATCAGCTCCTCCGATTCTAGGACAAGCAAGGATTCGATCTATGATCTAGTTTTTATATAGTTCTAAGAACGATAAATAATCAGTTGGAACACAAAAACATAAAGCGGTTGGGTGAATAATACATAGAACGATTTTCTGGCAAGTTGGAACAAACCGTCTAACACACATCACATTAGGTTCTTTTTGACACGATCTTCAAAAGGAAGATTTAAAATATAAGACATTCGTACCAACATCTAATTAAGTTATTCTTTTCATAATTCCATTATTTCTTTATTCTCTCCACTTTATTTCCGACTTACGTCTATCTGATGCTAACGTCGAAGTAACTAAGTAAAAGAAAAAGAAGGCGCACTTTACCGATCTGAGCTGAGATCTCAGTAAAATATCCTCCTGTCCTCATGTGAGTATTTCGTAAATCAAATCCCACTTCTGATATACAGACTGCAAGGAGTCTATTCGAGACATACGATTTACACAAGTACGACAAGAAAAATATTAGAAGAACTACTTGAAAGAGAGAGAAGAATAATTGTGCGCAGTCAGCGTTGGGCGTGTGTTCAGTTCCAGTTACCAATCTGATATGAAAGCAGCGTTGCCAGTTTAGAATGTTTGGCTTAGGCGTGCACAGACTTTTTTATTATGAGAGGCCAAATATAAAACCGTAATCTTTTGATGAAAAAACAAAGAGCCATGCCCGCCGAAACATTGCTTTTGCATATTGCCGCCCTTCAATTTCTCGCCATTTATTTTAAGAATAAAAAACTGCTTCCTCGTATCACTGAAAGAACGTTTTAGAATTAAAAAATTATAAAATGTTTTTAATAGATTGATATTTTAAGGAATTGGGGTGGACCGATTAGGGTGGGCCATGGACCATGGGCCACCCTGCCCTCCCTGCAGGCACACCTATGATGTTTGGTACTTTCTAAGGAGTGCATATCTTATTTTCATTTGACTTCAACACAGGATAACGCCGTATTTAGTGGGAGATAATCGAAAGTGGTAATATTATTGACTTTTGAAAAATAAGTGAGATAAACACAAATTAGAATAAAATAATATAGTTCAAGAAAAAATTTGGACAAATTACAATCTGCAATAAATGAAATCTATACACTGCTTTCGATTTAACAATTATTGTTGCCGACAAAAATTGGGAATAACTTTTACAGATAAAAGTACATTTGGCAACAACGGTTAAAATGGGGGGCACTGAACACACGCCCCTCGCTGACTGTGCACAATTATTCTTCTCTCTCTTTCAAGTAGTTTTTCTAATATTTTCCTTGTCGTACTTATGCAAATCGTATGTGGCAATTTTCGTAATCTGTATATGCTGAAGAAGCGAAATATTCGAACCCGGGACCACCAGGTCCCGATATATTCAAGTTCCAAAAAGGTACTCCCGTACCCAAAATTCATTTACTTTTGTGTAGTTTACCTACCACCCCTCCCAAAAAGGATTAAAATTGGACTTAAAATAAAAACCTACCAATTATTAAGTAATTGCGTATTTTTTGCACCTGTGCTTATCAACTTTGAAGTATGCAGATCAAAAAGCTAGATAAGGGGATATACAATACGACATTTCAATGCACTTGGTTTGACAAAACAAATAATTCAGTGGTAACGCATACAATTAGTTGTGTGTACTCAAAAAAATTTAGTTACATATTACGTTAGTTGACTATGACAATTCATATGAGAATAAAGTGAATCCATATCGATCAAATGTTATTTGATATTTAAAAAAATTAGACATATCTAGTAAGATATCAAATTCGAGCAGATTTTTGATGAATGAGTTAATTCCACTACTTAATTTTTTGCATATAGATCCAGATTGCCAAAAAGTTCAATAGGTCATACGATTCACACTAGTATGACAAGGATGATATGAACATCATTACTTGAAAGAGAGGAGTGTATAAAAGACAGCAACTAGAAAAATCTGAATCTAAAAATATTTAATCCCAATTTTGATTTCTTTTTTGCAAGTTACAATTCCGAAGAACGAGCAGACGGCAAGCGACTGACGAAGACAGCTTTGATATGGGAATTCCTGGTAAACCTTAAGGAGCTAGGCAAGAAAATCGTCACCTGACTGTGAGTTCCAGGACAAAATATGAAAAATAATATGAAATTGCTGAGTAACTAGCAAAAACAAGAGTCGAAGTACAGTTTTGTTAGAGACCCGGTATCAGCATCAATGCATTATTGGAAAAAATAGGCTAGGCTGGAAAAAAGGGAAATATCTAGTAGGCCTTATACAATAAAAAATAAATCTGAATAAGTTCTGTTCTGATCTGTAGTACTACCACCAAAACTATGGAGTAGAAAGTAAAATAAAAAAATCCTTTCATCGCGACAAAGAAAAATGTCAAAATTTTAGTTATCAATTAATCCACTCATCACAATCCAACTGTACGTGAGCTTAATATTGATTAATTAATCTTAAACCGAATAAAGGTACATGTAATACGTTAAAATTAGATAGTATGTATTTAGTAAAGTGATAATACCAATATTTTTAAACAAATTAATATATTGTTTGATAAACTGACAAGCTGGTCAAGGCTATCAAAGACCGAATTATTTAGATAACATACAGAAGGTTAAAATATCTAAAAAAACAGACATACGTTATGAGCATCGAAAATGTACACAAAAAAGTGTGTCAGTGCAAACAAGAAGATCAAGCACGTATCAAAAATTACTAAAATATTTTTTTCGAAAACATTTGTTGCCAGCGACTACGATACCATGGAAACTCTATTTTCTATTTCTTATTTGAATATTGGGAACAATTATGTCAAAAGAAAATGCCCCTTCACTACGCACCTGAATGCTCTATTGGATATTATTATAGTTTATTTTAACAAGTGCATAGAGTACTGGAATACAATAAAGCTTCAACTGCTAGATGTTTTTTTGGATATTATAGAGTTGCACTCATTATTGATGAAATATTTTACAGTAATAGTGCCACAATGTTCAAGTTCATAAAAGAAATCTTGTGATGGATCAATTCGAATATAAAATGATGTAATAAAAAATATCATAGTTTCTTTTTCCTGGTTACCTACGTATTTTAAGAAATATTAATGTACAGTTGTCCTTTAGGACTAAGACCATTGTGCCATGCAAGAAAAATTACCAACCTCCTCATGGAAAAAAAGATGAAATAATGAAATGGCTAAATAATCATTATACATACCTCTCCCATTTTTTGAATTAAAATTCATATAAAACCAGCAACTTTAAAATTTATTATAATTTTGCTAAAATTTTTATTAAAAAGAAATGTATGTTTAAATATTTTTTAATAACTCTGGTATAAGCCTCATCAAATGAATGTAAAAAAATAATAATTAATTTGTTGATATTATGTATTTAATAAAAAATGTTTCATGTTAACTTCTGGTTTTTTTCCGCATGCTCGTAGAAAAAATAGTGCACCTAACACGTGCGTAAAGTGACTTTTCCGCACGCAGCCGTCTGCAGTGGCGTGCGGAAAAGTATCTCTTCACGCACTACTTTGGTAAATTACTATATTATTGAAAGTTGAAATGACCATTGGCATTTTTTCACATTCCATTTTTCATTCATTTTAGATTTTGATCTCACAGTGTTGATTTCGAAAGTAAAAAATGTCGAGACGTATTTTAAACGTGGATGAAGTAATTTTCAATCTACACACGTACTTTATGACAGAAAAAATGGAAATATGAAAATCAGAGACTGTTTAGATATTTACCATAATAAACAGAAGAGTTTAACTTTAAGTTTACTTTCTAATTTTAAACAAAAACAAAAATGCCAATGGTCATTTCAAATTTCAATAGTAATAAAGGTAAATATTTACAATCACCACTTTTCCCAAAAAGTGGCCTAATTTTTTTTATCAATAAAAAGTGGTCCCACATTTTAAATCGGGGAGGGGGAAGACAAAAAAAAATTATTCCTTCCCCTTTTTGGAAATGTGGAATGCAACTAATTTTATATTTTTTCGAGAAGGGGAGGGAATAAATATGTATTTATATAGGATAGACATGAATATCAAATAATTTAATACTTTATCCGAGGAGGGGAAGGAAATATATCTTTTCTGTTGGAACTTTAGTTTTTTACGTCAGGTTATGTTTGAGCGACCGGGGGTCGCGACGCAAAAGATCTGACCGTTACGTTACGTTATGTTACGTTGCTTCGTTATGTGCCTTGCTTGCGTGCGTGTGCTCTCTCCTGAGTCTCTCTCTCTCGTTTACGAAGCAGCGATTCATATGCTTCGGCCGGGAATCGAACCCGGTCCGCCCGCGTGGAAGGCGAGCATTCTACCACTGAACCACCGATGATAAAAATCTATGCAAAGCTGGTATTCGCAGTGTTGGTGATCTACTTGAATTTGTTCGGATACATTTTTACTATTATTTTCATAATTTTTTTTGCGCGATTGATCTTTTTTGTTTATTTACAGCATTGGTTGTCAGGACGGTAAGGTTGTGTTTACTGGTTTCTAATTTTAACACGACGGTAAGTGATTTACTTACTTATCTATAATAATGAATATTCTGCTGAATATTTCAAACGTCTACCTGTTGTCGGTATTAATATCAAGCAGTATAATTATTTAAAAATAAAATTAACGATAAAAAAAACTTCTTCACGGGGAATCGAACCCGGGTCTACCGCGTGAGAGTCTGGTTTGCTTACTATTCGACCACCGAGGAATATGCAAATTGTTTATCTATAAAGTTCTATTTTTCTTAAAAGGAACTTAAGTTCCTACCGTGTGTCCCGCTACACGTTCTACCTTTTTTTTCTTTTTTTGCCTTCCCCCTCCCCGAAATGAAATGTGGGACCACTTTTTATTCAAAATTTATTAATAAAAAAAATTAAGCCACTTTTCGGGAAAAGTGGTTTTTCTAAATAATTACCATAATGGATTTTAAAACTAATACAATTTTATAGTTAGAGGTTCCAGCCTATGGTTAAAACAGCTGGCCAATTATATCGAAATCTTTTTACTTAAACCTAAACGGGCGCAGATTCGGTGGACAAACTATATTCACCGGAGTCGTTATATTTAATATCTAATTGTTTGACTCACCTGACCATGCTGGAGGCCTCCGATTTATCGTTCGGTACATCGTGGGAGGAGGATTCTGTTTTTGAAGATTCTTGTTGTTTTAGACCCTCTTCACGAACCGCATCCGGTCGCCTGTCAGAGCCGCTTCGAGACACAGGCTGTGTTTGTTTTACTTCTACTGAAACAAAGGGAAAATAATTAATTTCCCCCTTTACAACCTTCAATACATATAAGTAGAAAAACTAATCAAATTCAGGGTTGGAGGGTTATAGAAAAAATAATTATAGAAAACGTTTTTTACTCAAAGAATTTTCTTTAAGAACATCAATTTCTCATTTGATACCGCATACTGAAAATATTTGTAATTTGAACCGTAATTTTACTTTTCATCAATAGTTATGGTAAAACAAATTGCTGGAGGCAGATTCAATATAATCCGTTAATTTGAATCATAAAATGTAAATTTCTAAGCGTGACTAACGTTTGCAGAAAAAAATTATACACACCTCTCTCATTTTTTGAATTAATATTCATATAACCAACAACTTTGCGTTACAAAAGCTTATTAAAGAAGTATCTAGGAGTGATACTAGACAAAGGTCGAACGTTAGCGTAGTAGTGGCTGAGACCAAACAAACAAGGGCTAGACTAACGGGACTAAGCAGAAAAAGCAAATTGAATAGAAAGACGAAAATAAGAAATTTCAGACACAACTGAGTTTCTGGATCAGGGAGACTCTGATTGTTATACTGTAATATTTCATAATTATAGACTATTCTACTCATTATACAAGACCTATTAACAAAAATGTCACTATAGTTTTAAACATAATTTTGTTTATCTAATTCCGCTATCAAATGTGACACTTTAAGTCACTCCTTGACGTTAGGTAACGTCACATTTTTCATAACCTTCATCTTATATCAGTTATGAAAAGTAGTTATGTAAAAACTTTACGTAACTGTTTCAAAGAATAATTTATCAATAAGGTACTGTCAAAACTGACAATTATTTCATTAACTGACAATTACCCCTATATTTTAATTCAATAGTATTTTAAGATTTAAGTATAAACATTGAAAACAACATTAAAGGACACAGTTATTTAAAGTAAGTCAATTTTCTGGGTGAATACTTCATAGTAACATCAATACTTCTAACACCATTTGAATCCACTTTAATATTACCATTGTAATTGAAGATTTTATTGAATATTGTAAAAGCGCGAAATTAGATAAAACGTTGTACGTAAACACGTTATGAAGGGAGCGACACTGTTCAACTCGCTTAATTTTAAAAACTCGCTGGCGCTCGTTTTGGCAAATATTGCGCTTGTTGAACAATATCGCTCTTTTCATAACTAGTTACGTAAATAACTATTATTTCATCTTTTGTAACATACACAAACGGACAAGATTAAAAATGGAGACATGATAAGTTGAGACATCTGAAAAGTGAATGGGAATGGGATTATTTGGAATGTTTAGTCTTTGTAGAACCGTGGGATTGAAAATAGTAAATTCAGATCGTTATATTAACATGAAGTTTAACTATAAATTTAACCTTTTTGATTACCTATTACAAAATAAATAAATAAAAAAACAATATCATAAAACCTTTTACAAAATTGTATGGAGTGACTTTTGTATTAATGTCATTGACTATTCTAAAATGATGTTTAAGCCCCTGAAGTTTGACAAATACAGGTCTATATGCGACATACGATTTACACAAGTACAACAAGGAAAATATGATAAAGGCTACTTGAAAGAGAGAGGAGAATAATTGTGCGCAATCAGCGATGGGCGTGTGTTTAGAGTTCCAGCTACCAAAAGGTTGGGCGTGTATTCAGTGTCCCCCTATTTTAACCGATGTTGCCAAATGTACTTATCTATAAAAGTTATTCCCAATTTTTGTTCGACAAAAATGTTAAATACCAATAATTATTAAATTGAAAGCAGTGTGAATGTGAATTCTCTCTGTAAAGGACACTAAAAGTGTTTAGTTTTACCTAATAGTGCATGAGCTCGAAAGAAATATCATTTGTACAAATTAATCTGCGCTTCTGGCAACAGCGGTTAAAATAGGGGGGCACTGAACACACGCCCAAACTCTTTTGATAGCAGAAACTAAACACACGCCCATCGCTGACTGCGAACAATTATTCTTCTCTCTCTTTCAAGTAGTTTTTCTCATATTTTCCTTGTCGTACTTGTGTAAATCGTATGTCGCCTAAACACTTTTCGCAATTTGTAGATGTAAAGCCCTCATTAATGCATGTAAGAAGACAACTTCACAACACTGCTTACAATTTATAAAAGACTGCGCTTTCAATACATTTTTATTGTAAATACATTTTTATGGTATGCTCTTGGAAAGGTCAAACATATTAATTGTCTCATAGCATTGATATATGATGATAAAATGTTGTAGGCCAAGTCGGCTTGTGTTATTTTATAAACATAATATCAAGTAATTACATGTTATCTAAAAATTTGAACTTTCAAGCGTATAATTGCGTCAGTTCCTACTCTATGTGGGCCATAAGAAATCTATTGGATTTAAAAAAAAATTGTTGTAATAATAATCTCAGTTACCTAATTCGTGATAAACTCGGATAAAATGTTAATAGGAACAATATTTCAAGACTATGGGATACTTATAGTTTAATCTACAAGAAAAGAATATTTTTATGTAATTTAAAATTATTAAATAAATATATTGGATATTTTTGCAAATCATTCTTTTAAATAATATCGCGGCTTCTCCAAGTGGGAACGTGGGGAAAGATCTAGAAGTGGACGACTAAGGGTTGCCGCCCTCTCACAAGATCATTCATACGTTTGGGTTGGGCTCAACAGCCCAGGCCCTTGATCTGAATCTTTGTACCATTGCCCATGTTATCTACCTACTTCCATTCTAGACGCTTCGTGTCTTCTATATAGACCACCAGTTTATCTGGAGTAAACTTCGGTAGTTGTGATGGTTGTGTCATTTCCACTCCAAAGTGACTCTTTCTTTTCAAACTTGCATAGCTGTCCAGCCTCAAGTGCATCAATAGAACGCATATTTTCAACTTTTGGCCATGTTTGGTCAAAGCTCCGAAATCAGCTAGGTGTTGAAAAAGTATCGAAGATGGTGAAAATTTACAGATTTTTAAACAAACCATCCAACCAAACCAAATCCAAATAATTTTATAATAGGTATAATGTTATTGTTATCACTTATATTAGTATTACTCGAGGTATTACTTAATATGTACTTAGAGGAACAAGGTTTTCATTTTGTAATTGTATTACATCTCCATTTTGTATTTTTTTGTTTGCTTTTAGATTTTTAGAATCTGGAATCTTGATTTTTTGTTTCTCCTAACAAAATTAAAATTAAATATAAAAAAAAGCAAGATTTTTTTTTTAAATAAATTGGAAATTGGATTTGATATGCATCGGTGTTTCGTGTTTCTTAATTTTTAGTTGTTATAGCAAATTTTATTACAAAAACTCATCTGGATTTTTCTTATAACAAAGACCCACAAAAACCAACCTATAAAACCCAGGGGGTTTTTCTAATGATGGGTTTTAATATACAACCCTGATTGCTGATAGCTTTAAGCAGAGTCTGGCTCTCAGTGAAAATTTTAACTTTGTTTCTGGTATATCCTCCTCTGATGTTTTCATCAATGCAGACTATAGCGACAATCGTCTCTGTTTCAAACACAGTTGTGTATCGACTAAGGCTAAGGGATAGTTTCTTCTTAGGCCCACTTATACCAGCCCCAGTGCCATGGTTTGTTTGGATCCATCGGTGAACCAGATGATTTCTCCTGAATTACCTGTCCCTGGATGAGATGATGATCTTTACTCGCTTAGTGAATATTTTCTCCGATGTCATGCTTTCAAAACTCATGTAAAATATGTATTCATCTAGTATTGTCCCAGTTATATCAGACATTGTTCAGGAACCATAATAAGTCTTTAAGGCATTTGTTTCAATGTGCGTACAGAATTATTAGTGCTTGATGGGAACATGTCTGCGCAGGTTTACTAGTTATACGTTCGTTTTATTCTGCTATTGGACCAACTATTCCCTTTTTAGACAATAATGTTCGAACGCATCGTACACAATCTCCGATTTTATGGATTTTCACCCGTGGAGCAGTTTATGTCCATAGTTAAACTTGGTGATAGAATTTGGATGGGGTGAAGTTACCCTTAAATATTTCATCAGTTCAGATTTGGCTGGATAAAACTAGTATGGAAAAAATTGACCTGCATGATATCAAAAACTGTTTTTTTTCCACAGAGTATTGTTTTATTGAAATTATTCCATTCCATTTATATGAGATTTTTAAAAACAACTTAAAATAAACAATAATACACATCAGTGCATATAATTATATCGTTATTTTTATCAACTATTTCTGTTTTTTTTTTCTATTTATTTCAACCGACTTGTACTTTTGCATAAAAAGTGGATTTTTGACAACTCTGAACAGGAAAGGGTTGTTTATCCTTGAAATTATTCAACTTAATTTAAATTCCATTATGTTATTTTGATACAAGCAATTTTTTTACAAATGAGATAATCTTCAAACTAAAATATTGAAAATACATATTCATTAGGCTACACTGAAACAATTTTTTATTTACGAATTTTCAATTATCAATAATATAAATAAATAAATAATAAGTTTAAACAGAAACGAAATAAATTATTATACAAGGTATTTTGGGATTTTGATGTAATGTCGCTTGTGCTAGAAGGATAAAAATGAAAATTATAGATTTTATTAACGGAACAAACCAGGGAATTAAATAGATAAAGTGAGAACAACCATTCAAGCACAACATTTCCATAATTTTGTCCAAATGATGTGTTATTCTAATCAGAACTTTGAACTTAAACTGAAGATAGCAGAACTTTTAATAGAAAAATAATAAAAGTGCATAAAAATTGTTATTAGTGCACATACATTACACATAATATGGATGTGAAACATGGATTTCAAAAGCAAAACTAAAGGCAGGTAAGAAAATGAATGAAGTTTATGAGAGAACGAGTAATGGGGAAAGCTATGAGATCTAAATATAAGACAATAAACCAAACAATTGAAATGAGGAAGCTGCAGTGGTACTGCAGTGGACTACACGGAAACGATGGAAAGCAGTATCATATAATTATAGAAAATAGAAAAGAAAACTAAAAAAAGAGAAGCCTCTAACTTCCCTTGTGATTTTATACAAAACAACTTGAATCCCCCTTTTTCCAAGCATGTTTTGCAAAACTTAACGCACTTTTTGTGTTCCTTCAGACTGATTTTTAATGGTCCAAATGTTTCTCCTAAATGAAATTTTCTCATTCTTTCTTTTTTATAAATTTTGGCGGATAATTGTTATTATTTAAAACCGAAAAGTTGAAATAATATTGTGGTTTGATTTTTTTTTCTACGGAAGATAATTACTTCAATATGAGGAACAGTTAATATACAAGGTGTCCAGGTGTCAAAAATTCTGGAGCTGATAAAAATAAAAATTCAAATGTTCAAAACTGTAATTTTTTGACACTACTAAGGGCGGGTTTATCAATGCCCGGTTAAATCTGTCAGCTACGTAGCCCTCAGCTATCTCTAGCCGCCAGTCAAAGTCTCGTTTACAATAGAAAGAGTTTATCAATGCACCACATTATAGCTAACTGGAGGCTAAGTGTAATTGAGCATTTGACAACCTTGTTCGGGTTATGAACGTGAGTGTAATGTTGTCAGAGTGTAAATTTCTCATTTTAATTTGGTGTAAGGAGGATCACCCGTTACATGAAATATACATATTATTAATTTTATTCGCATATTTTGTTATAACACACTAAATCAAGAATATGTGGAAGTTATTATTTTTCTATTTTATCGTAAGCTTACTCTGACAACATCGTGGAAAATTTCACTTGTTAGTGTCAAAATTGTGCTACTGTTATTTTTATTTCGTCTATGTTGTGCTTTGTTGGGTTGTTTGCATTTGAGCATGCCCACAAAACAAAAAAGATTTCCCAATTTCACGGAGTCAAAGCGACAATTAGGTACTTATAAAAGTAGCCGTTCACCATAAAAGTATAATAGAATGCAAAAAGACGGATGCTGTGACTTGGCGAGAAAAGCTGGAATTTGTTGGAGTATCATGAGAACACTGGGTTTAGATAGTCGAAACCGAGTAATAAACTCTACATCATCGAGCTCTTCAAAAGGATTCATCCGTTCTCCAACAGTATATAGTCGTCTTCCGTACTCTACAAATTCCAATATTTCGCCAAGCTCCAAGCTCTTCATCGAAAAGGTCGTCAAGTTCCTTAAGATCCATTGAAAATAACAATGAAATATAATACACACAGAACCTGGATGCTACTAAGCTACTATAAATGAATCTCGATTTCACCCTAAACGATAATAACACAATCAAATTTAAAGTTTAAATAATCTTTGTTGCAAAATGTAAGCAAACATGGAAAAATCATGGCACAGCTGTCAGTTAGAATCTATGGTTAGAATAACGGAACACCACTTTCTCGTATTTAACTGTATGTTCTATGGTTAACATCAACTTGATAGTGGCAGCTAGGGTAGCCGAAAGTTTGACTGCCAGCTAATGCAAACTGGTAATTGATAAACACTTTGACCAACAGCTAAGATTTAGCCGAAGGCTACAATATTTAACCGAGCATTGATAAACCCGCCCTTATTATTGAAATTCCTCCATAGTGATATTAAAACAACACAATTACAAATAAATAATGAACGGTCTCAAAAATGTATATTGTTAGGTTAGGTTATCGCGAATGGAGATGATCTACACGGAATCGGTCACTCACCACAAACCTAACCTAACCTATATGTTCTTTTGCACCATTCATTTTTTGACATGATTTATCCTCGGATTTATCTAAGTAATACTCGAGGTAATACTTAAACTGTGGAAGATGTTGGATCGTTTAAAATCATTTTCACCCTGTATCCTTTCAACTCAACATCAAAAATTCTAAGCACAGTATTGCCACCGAAGAATTCACCCACAATTTATATGAAAATCATAAAAATCGAATAATTGGATCAACAGATTACCATTTTTAAAAATTTGGAAAATTTTTGGTATCCCGATTTTTTTGACGTTCAGTGTATATATGAATTTATTCAATAGAATGTATAAATACCTATATTGAAGTATGTTTG
>CAJUYG010000179.1:24780-35777 GCA_910591675.1 Galerucella calmariensis | reverse complement strand
AGCATAGCGTTCATCACAGCTATGCTTTTTTGTGCCAGCTGTCAACATAGCGTTCATCACCGTTATACTTTTTTTAGAGCGAGCTGTCAGCCTAACGTTCATCACAGCTATGCGTTTTTAGTGCCAGCTGTCAACATAGCGGTCATCACAGCTATGCTTTTTTTAGAGCTTGTTTAAAGCCAGCTGTCATCATATCATTCACCACAGTTATGCTTTTTCAGAACTTTTCTAGAGCCAGCTGTCAGCAAAGCATTCATCACAGCAATGCTTTCTTAGAGTCAGCTGTAATCATAGCATTATCACAATTATGCTTTTTTAGAGCCAGCTGTCAGACCTGCTTTGAGCATAAACAAGATAAGTGTAATTGAATATATGTTTTCGATACTTTTGAAAATAGGTGTCTCGAGCTATTATCACCCTCAATATTCAGTTTATGTAATTATAATCGTTCCAAAGATAAGACGCCTTATTGCTTGGCGTATTAATAATTTAGATTTCAACGAAAATAATTTACGCTATCTACAACAAATAAGTCAAAGTAAATAAAAATATTGAGTACATAAACATAAAACTTATCTAATAAATATAAAAATATAACGATACCTTTTTCTTCCTTGTGTATGTGCAGCCAGCTCGGTTGTTTCTGCAAACTGGTTTGCGATCCGTATATTCCATTTAGATTATTAACACTACCGAATCCAGGTACATTACCGAACGCTATGAAATCGAACTCATTTTGAACGTCTTTAGCACCTAACTTAGATGCTACTTTTTCCAAAATTTGATTCCTACGCGTCCTCAACAAACTCAAATTGATCGAACTGCTCGACTTTGCTTTTGCCAAAACTGGTTTTTCAGTCGATATAGCATCAGAGTCCATTGTTTTCGGTCTAACACGTTCCAGATTGGAAGTTTGTCGAGTTAAACGGAAATCGAAATTCGATATAGATGTTCGTAATCCATTAGGACTTAATACTGCTACTTCATCTTCTGGAATTCTGCCGCTGATGTCGTTGCTTTTTTTAGGTTTTAACTTCCTGGATTTGGAAGAGGCATCGACTTCGTCCGCGGATTGTTCAGACTTTGTTTTGTAGATCTTCGATCTAACGCGTTTGAGATACGAGTTTGAACTGGTACTTGAACTGTTTTCCTTATTCAAGTTTTTGGAAGATTTACCAGAATCACTTTTAACACTACGTTTACTAGAGTCTCCTTTAACGTTAACACTATTTTGACGCACAAGTTTTTCATTTTTCTTTTCTTCTTTAATACTATTTTTATCCTGTTTGATGTTGGTTTTTTGGTGAATATTTTCAGTACTCATTGATAGTTTCATCGTACTGTGAGGACGAAAGAGATCGCTCAATCGTCGCGCTTTTTTCGCCTGGTCTATAATGAAAAAGCCACTGACTGCTCGAGTTAAAATGGGCGGAACAATGTCACTTTCTTCTCTCAACTTAATTTGTCCGTTATCATTATCTATTACGATACTGTCGCTGTATCTCTTAATTGAATTATTACTATTAGTCCTTTTTATATTTGTAGGATTCCTAAGCACAATATCGGTATTTTCGAGGTCATTTTTAATGACATCACCATTATTTTCACTCGACTTTTGTTGATTGATCTTCGGCGTAGCACTTTTAACCTCACCGGTATTTTCAGTTGATTTTTTACTTCGATTTCTATTTCTGTTTTTACCAGACTTCGTCTGCTTTTGCTTCTCTTCGGTTTGTTTTGACTTTGATGCTAAATCTGTCTCGGGACTGTCAACGTTTTCGGTTCTAGACTTCGAGTTTTTCCGTTTCCGGTTAGTTATCTTATTTTTAAATGATGTCATATTTTTATTAGTGTTGCGCGTATCCTGTTGCTTCGACCACATATTCACACTTTCATTAGTCACATTCCTCTGATAAATCGAGATGGTTAATTAATAACACGCTTCATGTCCACTAATCCATTTATTTTTGCCCGTTTTCGACGAGGAGTGATTGATATTCAACAATTATTTTATATAACTAAATAACAACAAACGATACTAAAAATTGGATTAAAATTTCAGCCCATTTTTTCAATAATTACTGTATTTTTCGCCGCTTTTAACCCTAAATACAAATTTTTTTGTCGCTTTATTAAAGCTTGAAAATCTGTATGTTTTTGTAATTTTAAACTACCATTTTTAACCAATAGCATTTATTACTCGACTTGTTCCTAAAATTGCATTTGCATCTTTGACAAGCGGATTTTTGCGATGCAATGCGACCCGGCCCGATCCGCCTAGTGGACGCTCATCTTAATAACTTTTGGCGCTTTTTATGACATTTTGACATGTGCTAAAGCAGCGCCACCTAATTAAAGCCGTATGACGGTCATTTTTTTATATACAAAGTTTGTCTACCCTCGACACTCACTTTGTACAAGTTTTATTTGATGAAAAATACAGTAAATTAAATGAAAAGTTATGGCCGCATTTTTATTGACAGAAAAATTCACAACAAAGACATTGTTTAGCACTAAACGTAGGTCGTGTCTCATTCAACACGTGACACAAAATATTACTGCACAAAATTTATGGTAAATAAACAACAATATAATATGTTAACTGAAGCAGGATTTTTTCCACTTTGAAAAACGTTTAGTTCACTACCCTCCTCTGAACAAGCAAAAATAATTTCGTTTAATAGACATGTAGGTTCGGATTCACTTGCGTACACACTTGTCGTTCAATCTACTGCTGACACAAACTCATCGATGTTTGCAATAAAAAATAATTGGATGGGTATTATTTGAAAAGGTGACGTTATAAGTAAATAAATTCAATGATAACAGCATTATTCGACGAGTTTTTATATTGTTTTGTTGTAGAAGGATTAATTTTAATGACGAATATGCTGAATTTAACACGCTATGACCTATCAATAACCCGTGCGATTTTTGTACACGCAAAAAAATGTACAAAGGGTTGGGAAATTTTTGCATTTGAGAGAAAGAAAAAGTACTGGGATGGATTGGAAAATATAACCATCATTACCAATACGTTTCTTGTAATAAAATTGGCAACGTCGTAAGTTCGTGCATGATTTTACATCTGTTCTTTGTATTAGATAATTTAATCATGTCTGTTTCGCGTTTGCAGAATGTTTCAGAGAATTATTTTTGTGACAAAATAAACAATGGAGAATGCAGAGAAATTTCGTTGGAATTATTTGAATCGAGATTTGAATAGAGCTGTTTGTACAAAACGAGTACATATTGTTCGAGATTTGAAGATAAAAACGTAGATAGCATACAAAAATTATAAGATTTTGATTAGTTTAGATACTGAATGCAGTGTTGATTCTATATTTAATTGTGTTATAAATCTTGCTGCTCTGTACATTTATTCCTTGGAATGTGCTCTACCAAATTCAATGATGCGATAGGTATTTTATTAGTAGTAAAAGATGCTTGTTTCGGTGGGATATTGGGTATTTTTATTTATAATTTTACTCTCTCAAATGTGGAACGTAATCGAGTCAAAGCTTAATGGGAATGACTGATGTTTTATAAAAAAAAATTACGTTTTTAAAATACAATTAAAATTTCGCACCAAAATGCTAGAATAGTGACACATCTGACACACACATTTGACAATTTGTTTTGATCACTAATTCAAATAGAGGAGTTCAAGTTAAGGTCAGTATGGCCAACAAAAAGTGATTTTTATAACAAGAATGACAGCTAATGTCTACCGTTCAAACTTTTTGCAGGCTTTTTTATTGCGAACATCATTGAAACAATGTATATGTTACGTACCAAGCCCGATATTGTACAGAGCCCGGCTCCGTACAAGCAATTTTGTAACAAGTCCGCTTCGTACAGGTCATTTTGTACCAAGTCAAAATTTGCTTCTTCTTCCACTTCTGAACTTGGTACAAAATCGCTTGTACAGAGTCCGTTCTGTACAAGTTCTGGCTTGGTACGTAACATACACAACCCTGGAGTAAAAATCTTGAAATTAAGGCGTCCATTCTGTAATATTTTGTTTCGTTAACGATTGGAAGTGTGAACGAAAAATTTTGAAACGTTATTCTGTATCTTTTTCTTTGTCCACTTTCTGATGTTTACGAAAGTTGGAAGTTTTCAAATGGGTAGTAGAGCAAAATATCACAGCGTTGTTAGATTTTTGAATTACATTATAATTAAGTGATGAAGATCGTAGCTAATATCCATTCTACATAAATACATATCCGTTAATGTTTTCAAAATCTTCACTACTATGTTATTTAATATACTGCACAAACCTCTAAATGCAAATAATAAAGGACTGTGATGTTTTTTTACGTTTTTCATGTCAACATTTTTACCAACTTTGAAATAGTTTGCAATGTGACAACGTTGTTCCACTTTCAACTGCAATTTGAGGTTATGGCTCTTTATTATGATTAGAGATAAAAGAAAAGCTTAGCTTAGGCATTGACGTTTATATGACAATGAGTTGAGGTTACGAATTTCTTACTTGAAAATATCCCATCAATATGTAAGAAAAAATAAATATTTCTTTTTAAATAATAATAATTTAAATAAATAATAATCAAATAATTACACCGTACCACCGATCAATTTCCTCTTCAACAATTTCCATAATTTGCACCGAAATAATTAATCTTATCAAACATAGACAAATTTTTATAGTCCAAGTGTCGTTTCTGGCTGTCGTTCATGGAAGGCGATTTCTAACGAGAAATTCGTTAACATTTTGGATATAGAATAACATTCGTTCGTAAACGATATTCGTTCATCAACGGCATCGTACATACTTACAGAATAGACCCCTTGAAATAAGGTTTTAGCTGAATTCTCAACGCATCGAAAGTCAATAATTCTAAGAATTTTTTTCATGTCACCATCACAAAACAGTATAACCTATAGAAGTGAAAGTTTATAGGATGACCTTGAATACAAAATAAGGTTTCAAACCCATCCACCTAAAGCGCTAGTTGCAATTGAGTTGTCGAAACAGGCCTGGCAGCTAAGGCCTTTGGCATGAGAAGAAGAAAACATTTCTAAATAAATCTTAGCTGTCATATAGTTGTTGTCACCATTGTCTTTTATAGATTGTTCCCTTTTGCCATTTGCTGCTGTTATTTGTGTCTTAATTAGGTACATAAGTGTTATCAAGTGTGATAATTCATAATATTATAATAACTTTATAATGGTTGGTGTAAAGTACTGGGTGTACAGACATTACATAATAACGACATAGGTTTCCCAAACATGACCCTTTGTTGTTGAATGAATGGGTTGCCTTTATTCGCAAACCAAAGGAATCAAGCGCTGAACAGATTTATAAATCCTGCAAAGTTTGCAACAGACATTTTGAACCATAATAGGTATATTGTTATTGGGACAAAAAGGGGCCTCACTTGCAAAGCTGTTCGAAAAGTGATGGGAAATACGTAATATTATCACTCTTAGGCATTACTAAGCGCGTGGTAAAATGTAAATTGCATTCAGGAATTCCTAAATTCGTTTTAGGTATTACCTGACTCTAGGAAATGGTTAGTGAAATCTGGGATTAGTCATTCAAATAAACTAACTTCCATTAAAAAAGCGCATTGGAATAGTTCTGAACCCATCCATTGCGATCGCTGAAATTCTTCTTCCCTTAGTCTGTTTTTCAGCCTCAGCTGCCTTGCCTATTCCGACAACTCAATTGCAACTAGCGCTTCAGGTGGATGGGTTTGACACCTCATTTTTTCATTCCAGGTAATCCTATTAGACTTTCACTTCTATAGGTTAGACTTTTTTGTGGTCACCATTTCATTTCTGTTATCTGTCATTAGTTATGACAGATAGATGCATGGAGTGAAGAAAAAATGTTTAAGACTAAAATGCGAGCCTGGTTTATACAATTGACTACATTATTAAGCACATCTCAAAAGCATGGCGCCAAAAGCTAACATCACCATAAGAACACCCTGTGTAATGAGTATACTTGTACAAACAGGAAATAATTTAATACTGTACAAACAAGCCATCAGACAAATTCTAGCAGATGGACATAATGGGTTCCATTAGATCCAATCCAACTTTATAATAAAGTTTTCAGCTAATATGCCATAAAACCAACTGCCGCCATAGAAATATTAGTAGAATTGAAGAAAAAAAATTATATCAAGTAGATATAAAAACACGCAGTGGCCAGTTATCTTCTTTGTTTCGCTTTATATTAAAGATTAATAAAATATCTAATTAAATTATTTGATTATTGTTTAAACTGCATCTCAAAATAATCAATACTTTTTAAATGGGGATATTTTTGCTTTTTTACAATCAACAATTTTTTACTTACATAGCTTTGAGTTTCAAAAGAAATTGTTGTACTTATTTGTTGCTGAAGATATTTGACATGTTATTAGAAATATTACCAGCATATCTATGTGATGGTTTTGTAATTTTGTATTTCCTTAGTTTTTTCAGGAAATATTAGTTGTAAAGCCACTTTTCTCTTTTTTATTAATCAATGAAAAAATAAAACTAAACTGTCTTCTTAAATAAAAAATCAACAGATATAGTTTTCCTTGGGTTCCCATATCATTGCACAGACTTTGAATAACTTTAACCAAATCTTAATTAGTTTTTGAGAATGTTACAAATTAAAAAAAAATCAGTTTCTTTCATATACATATATATATAAACTGCAGAAGTATGATAATATATTAATTTTGGAAGAAAACCAAAAAAATAAAAATAAAATATAGAACAGCTGAAGTTTTTGTTGAGGTCGTTTTAGATCACTGCTTATACAGAAAATAATAATTAATAAAAATCTATTTCCGTCCCTTCCATTTCTTTAAATACGTGTGAATGTTTTTAATTCAATAAATTAAATACAAATTATAATATTCAATTTCAAAAATTTAGAGATAGAAAATGAAGAATTTACTTTTGCTACCATAAAAAACGTGTTTTAGTCACAAAGACAACCTGACCGAAATATGTAGAAGTTAAGATTGAAATGTCCATAACCATGATTTCAGACTATAGAGGGATTCTCTTACAGATGTCAGAGTTAGACAGAGATAGCTTTTTATATGAGAGAATAACTAGCAAATGTTAATTATACGTTATGGACCGGCTTGCCGACGGCGAGTGAACCTACTATTCATTGTCCAAGTACGATGACACAACGGTTAAAAGTAAAAAGGGCAATGAGCACATTCCCACCTGTAGGTAGAGGGGACTGATATAATTGTGAGTTTCACACATAGAATAATTCTTGTACCAATACCTGTACCAATTTGAAGCAACGTGTTATATATTTTTGAAATCAGCTCATCAAGGGAAATCCGGAAATTGGAAACAAAGGGAGGGTTCCATTAAAAAAAGGCGATGACCTCATCGCACAAAGGTGGTTCACCCTGTATATTGGATTATAATTTGAAAAAATAGGTAATTAAATTAAAAATTGACCTGTTTCGGGAATTTCCAATTTTATTGTTTATTTATGAATTTATGCGTAACTTTATGGAGGCACTGTATAATCTTATAAAAAGCTATTATATAATAATATTTTTTTTTAATTATTTCTACCTCCGGCTTAATATTTTATTACATCATTTTGTTTCCGTTTAATAACGATTAATCAACAAATAAACGATTTATACAGAATACTCTGTAAGAACAAATACGGCATTTATTAAATTCTAACCACTTTTATTAATATGATATCATCATGATTGTTTTAATGTGACCCACATCTTTGACAATTGACAATGGAACGGATATAGACGAGCAAGCAAGTTTGTTATTAAGTTACATTTCAGAGCATCTTTATTATTATTTCAAGTATAATTTTTATCATTTGAATGAGTTGCATGAATTATGTCTAATATCCGCTTCCTTTGAAATCGGTTACGGCCACGTGCCTTATTTTTGACAAGATAAATCGATATTATTAGAAATTTATGAGTTTGTTATATTATTTGTAAGTTATAGCTATTAATCTGTCAAAAATATTGATGAGCGTCTTTCGAATTGAGCACAAGTCTCAAGGAACAGGGAAATAAGAGAATTTCAGAGATGAACTCAACCAAGTGAACTAAATCTTGATAGAGATAAGGTACTTCTACTGAAACAGAAATTAACTCAAGATGTCTACAATATTTGTGAAAAAAACGTCCTACTTCTGCATATCTGTTTTATTATTAAATTACAGACCAGCAGTCTATTGAAATTTACTCGTGGCAGGTAAGACAAGACTGGATGAGCTTTTCTTGCTCATCACTATGAGTTTTCAAATTTTATAATACAGGCTGGTGTCCTTGAGAAAATTTATCACACTGTTAAATTTTAAAACTAATAATCTTTAATATGTTCTGGTATTAAAACACTTGATATAATTTTGAAATAGCAAAAATGTGTTGATGCATTTTGGTAGCAACTTTAAATAAAAGAAGCATAAGCTATTGTGTGAACATAAAATCATTTGAAAGTCATAAAGAACTAAACCGGAAACTCACTTGACCCACACACGATTTTCATTAACCTTCGATTAACAATTAAACAATTTAATTTCAAAACGTTATTTACTTTAAAAAAAGTTGTTGGTCAGTATTTAATAAATAATCCAAGTAGGTGCGATGCAAACAGCTTACTTTATTTATTTATAAATTTTCCAAACAATAATATTTAGAAAAATTACTATAAACATAGGTACAACATGTTAAGTTAGCACATATTTTGTAGTAAGCCGATTATTTTTTATTTTAAACCCTGAAAAAATAAACATCTAGCAATGTTTTCGGTTATTTATTACTAGATATGAAATATTTATCTATTCTTTCCCATCTATAATCCATAAATGCTATTTTTTCACTGTTTCAGCAGCTAGTGTCATTGCAAGCGACCTAGACCAAATATTACAGAATAAATATAAGATGTTTCACTCTAGGGCGGTTTGATTCAAGTTGCTGTCCGAAACGGACGCCGCTCTCATAAATTATGTTTACGATTCGCTTTTGTTGTCAATAACGAGATCGGTAGATACCAGAACAGTTCGAAGAGCTTATTTTATTTTAAGCTATACAGGGGTAATAGATATATGTATTTAAATTAATAGGATTCTTTATCACAAAGGTTTATTTGTAAATGTTAATAATTTCGAAAAATGTTCGGGATATGAATTTGAAGAGGTAAGTAAAAAATAAACTTGAATTTTTAAAATGAATCAATTCACAGTTTTTATCCAGCATCTTGTGATACTTATTGATAATCTATCGGATATTTATGACAAATTAAATTAAATATACTCATTAGCCACCAGAATAATAGGGCCACTAAATCTTAAATTTTGATCTTTAAATAACGCGTATTTTTTGGATTGACAAGGTTAAAACAGTAAAAAGAGAAGCAGCTGCAGGACTTTATTAAAAATTTTTATAAATGTTGTAAAATACTAAGTTTGGAGTTTGGTTTATGTGTTAAATTTAATCTATTGTCTTTCAAATCTTTCAATATACATTTGAGAGTAAAATATATACGGACTCTGGTGTAGAGACTTGCATAATATTTGAAAGGAAATTGATTACATGGATGATGAAAAGAAAATTTTGTAAACTCGTTCAAAAGGAACTGACCAATTGATGGTACACATAAGCCACTAAATTTATTCTTCTTTGTCGTGTAAGCTTTTAGTTTACAGAAAAAAGTTTCTGTTTATTAAATTATCAGCCGAATGGGCAAACTTTAGGCATGTTTCACATGAATGTTGTATTAGACATTTTTTAACAAATACCCCGTAACATTCACTAAAGCATTTCCTTCTGGGCTTGATAGATTTTGGTAATCTGTTGTAAACACTTTTAAAGGCACATTTTTAGTTTCTGTAGGAAAAGTGAACTGTTCTAGGCATTATTTTGTTATAATAGTTCAGAGACAATAGTTAAAGGAACTTCGTTTACGTCATCCATACAGTTTGTGCCTTCAAAATGATCAAAAAGTTTTTATATTTCTGGTTTCTCCACCTTGCTGGAACAACCCATCACAGCACAACACACGGGCATTTTAAAACCACTTTTATAATATTATTGATACTTTTGGAAGACAGGAGACTAAATGAAATAAACAAAATTCTCTGGCCCTTAATCCTTCAGTACTAACACACTTAAACACACTGTTTCAGAGACAGTCAGTATCGAAAGGTTGAGTATGAAATATCTTCCCACTCCCGCGCTCCAAACGTTGACCAGTAACGTAATTTCATTACACATCAGCTAAGATTTCCAAAAAAATGAGAATAAGCCCAACTTTATGCTTTATATTTTTCTCATTAGTCTGTTAATTTTTTGTGTTTTCTTGCTTAATGTACTTGTTTATATAATATCCTTATTATAAAAATAAATCCGTAATTCTGTATAAGCAAATATTACAAAATATTTAGTGTCTAAGCTTTGCTATTAAAGAGAACAACTTTAATATGACTTTTTGCTCATTTCAACAATTAATTAATAAATTTAAAAAAATCTATACAACATAAATATAAAACACGAGCAACCAATTATAAACACCGTTCTAAAATAACAGCGCTCGACGGGCGACGTCCCGTATAATATGCCAAATTAAATGCAAGTAAGGACGTAGCGACGTACTGTACCATCCAAGTCACCAGACAGTCACCAGCGGCATCGGTGCTTTACGCAATAAATTCGAACGGGTGAAACATCTTATATTTATTCTGTAATCTTTGCCTAGACGCACGAAAAAAGCGCCTACCACTATGACGACTCGCTGGTAGCCAACATCAATCATTTGCTTTAATTGAATCATTCAAGAGTTTGAGGATGGTTAAAAGTGTACCCTATTTCACGAATATACTCCTGTTTCGAATTAAGTACGATAACATCGACTAGATACCTACCTATCCCAAATAGTCGTATACTCAAGAAATAGCCTTGAGAATTGTTAAATTCGTGTATTCCCCAAAAAAGCGTGCACGAGTGTGAGTGAACATTCAA
>CAJUYG010000179.1:0-14780 GCA_910591675.1 Galerucella calmariensis | reverse complement strand
TCTAAATTGGACTAAATCCATAGACATAATAACAAACTACAAGAAGTGGGATACGGCTACTGAAACATTATTACATAAGGAAATTATAAATCTAATTACATAAATTTGCTTATTCAACAGAATACTATGAAAAAGTATGGTTTTACTAATATTTTCATCACTATTCTTGACAGTAGTTCTTTTTAATACCTATACAATGTATTTGCAAGAATCTATTTATGCATAATATACAGGAATTCTTAAAAAGTTAACTGTTGCATTTATAGCTGAAAATAGTTATTTCAAAAGTTCGTACATGAATTCACAATTATGGTGTTTATACACAGTCAAAATATTACTAATTTCTTATAGGATAGGTAATTAAATAATTAGAAATAAAAAACAATTTTCAATCCACAACTCCTTGTAGCTCGTTAACGAAGGGCGCCAGGAAAATTTTTTATATCAAATATACTTCGTTCCAAAATATTTCGTTTTGTCTTATGCTAACAAGATTCATTCAAGACCAAAACGTGCAGCAGGTAGTCGTTAATCCGATAACAATATCGTACCTGTTTCTTGGAAAAGCAAAAATATGATTCCTAGTAATAAGATTATTTTACAATTAGAAGGCTAGTAATAGTAATTACGTAACGTGTGTGGTAAGAATGCCGCGTAGCGGCGAGTGCGTAATTCCGTGAGTGCGTAAAATGCTTTACAACACGAGTTACGTACTATACTTTACCTACGACCTACTTGTACTTGTATTTTTTATAAGAAGCATAAAAAGTAACAGTTACATAATTAGAGGTGCTTGGTAAACTCCATCTCTATTACTCTATTATCAATGAAAGAAGCACATTATAGAACTAACGTTTAATCATTATTAATATATTGTTGATAATCGAAAGTCCATTTTTCAATTATAATCAATACATATACTTAGCCCCTTGGGCTTTTCATAGTTAAACATGGCCGTATTGAATGTTTTCAAATAGTAAATTTTGAATAAAATGGTGACGTCTATTGACAGTTGCTAACATGTTGCTATGCGTTTTTTACAGTGCGTAATAGACGTCATTACATTGATATGATACCAACTGTGTGTTATTGACTGATTACAGGGGGGGTCGTAGGTAAAATAATTTTTTTGTCCAGTTTTTTTAAATTGTTTATTTCCGAATTTTTATAGATTTAATCCGGGACAATTTAGACATAAATATAGTGGTCAAATAACAAAAACTCCCAGAAAGCTGGAATGTAGTGGACAGCTTGGGAAGCGTGGAAATTTTGAAAGTACCCATTAATCAAAGGCCAAAATTTGAGGAATTTTTTGGTTTTTCCTTTTCGAAAACAGTAAGTTTTATCAAAAAAATACTCCATGTTGTCACAACATTGTATCGATGAAACAGTGAATGTAATTCTTACAGTTCTTGTAATAATTGACAGGAACGAATTCAAAATGTCATTTTTGTTAAGTCATATTGATGATTTTTGGAAAATGTAAAAAAAATAGTCGTAAAGCGCGTATTCTTCTTTATGCAGAGTGTGGAATATTTAATGGAAGGGCCTCATTTTTAAGATGGAACATTAACTAATGAACGGTAGCGGAATGAAGTTCCATTAATTGGAGAATATTCCGTTATACGAAATATGATAAATTAATTTTAAACTTCATATCAATGCAGTTACTTGCTTCTTATTGGTTAATTTATATAATGTAATGCAAACTATTCTGGTATATTAAAGTAGGTACTCACCCAAAATATATTAGGTAAATTATACAGTCACTTACCTGAAACAAACAAAATATAAATATTAAAAAAATTCAGAAAAAGAAAAGAGTAAAGATATAAAATAAGGAAAGAGTAGTAGGTACTTTTTCAAAAACTATAATTTCTGTTTTTTATTGTCTTCAACGAGAATAAAAAAACCAACACCTTCATAAATCATGGTGCTATATATTGACACCAGTTGATTCCCCTCTTTGAAATTACTACATCCTTTTTGAATTTCGGATAGAAGCATCTTCATTGATTTATTTTTAATTGTAATTGAACATTGTAAATACATAAATTTATCTTGAAATGCAATCTGGTTAAACAAAGATTCTAGAGTATCGACCTTGTATGTGTCACGATGGTTCTTTTCACTATACACAACTCGACATTGACCGGCAAAACTCAAGGGACACGATAGTTGGTTCATTATAAATCAAAGATTATCTTTAATTTGTTAGAATTGATCACATTTATTAAATTATATAATTTTGGAGACACCCTTTTATTATTTTCAGTGCATTCAGTATTTTTTATTGATAACGTTATCAAGAATAATTGAGTTTTTATAAAATTCTGAAAACATTCTACAACTAGACAACCAATTTTATTTTGAAGTTTAAGACTGCAAAAATTTTTTTGTCAAAATTTTTTTCAAGGTCCTTTCACAGTTCACAGTAGATCAAATTCTGGGAAATAATAGCAATTAATATAAGATTTATGCGATTTATAATAGTCGAGAACATTGATTGGCCTGGCGAAATAATGTCCTAAATGGCCATCCTATGGGTGCACAGCAACAGCTGTCCCTACCGCGACCGTCAAACCAAAAACCATGCCATTAAATTTACTCAGATCAATCCCCGAAGAAGACTAATGTCCGATTTCACCAACCAGTTCCTAAAGTTAGGTAATACCTAAATCAGATTTTGAAATGACAAAATAGAATTCACGTTTCAACATGCGCTAAGAAACCTAAACATGATAGAAAATACCCAATATTGTCACTCTCAAGTAATTCTTAGTGCGTGATAAAACGAAAATTTCATTTATCAATAATTCCAAAATCTGATTTAGGTATTACCTAACTTTGGGAAATGGTTGGTGAAATTGGGCATTACTCTCCTATAACAGGGTAGAATCAAAAATGTTGCTTTGCTTTATTCGATGAAGAATAATTTAAATTTCAAACTTCAATTAAAATAAAACTGAAACAAACAAAAACATCTAGAGGTAGGGAGGTAAATCTGAACTTCTGTTTGCTTGGAATATTTTGACTGACGAGAAAGATTAATCTGTTTATTTGTCATTTTATGAGGTTATGTTGTAGTCACTCCTGTCATTAGATAAATTTCGTACTGTTTGTTGGTTTCTTTACCATGAATAGCGACCAAAATTGCCTCGGGATAAACATAGTCGTAAATAATAAATAATAAAATCTAAAACACTAAAAGTACGTAAACATCAAGCAAAAAAATGGTAGTCAGACACAGGTAAAAGCGAGGAAACCGAATGGATGGAATGACACTTGTCCCATGGAGAATGGGCAGAGAGCTGCTCTGGGACGCCACATGCAGTCACTCATTAGTTCCTTCATAAATAGAAAAAACATCGCAAAATGCAGGAGGGGCTGCATATATTGGAGAGCAAAAAAACAACATAGCAAATACCAAAGGACAGATACATTTTTGTTGTATTTGCTGCGGAAACTCTCGGCCCTTGGGGTGATGAAGCAAAGAGTAAAAATAATATCGGATGCTTCAACATATTAGAAAATCCACTGAAATATTTTATTCTACAGTTTATATTAAAATAACTACTAGCTCTCTTTTGTCTATAAATAAAATTAGTCGTGCGCCAAAATTACTTTCGCCAATAATGTCAAATTACGACAGCTCGCGGAAAACATCAACTTTGCAGTTGCTTTTCAAGGCACAAAAGACGACTTTCGACAGTGGTCGTAGAAAAAAGTTTTTGTTGTTGTGTAGATAAGGTTTTGAATATAGGATGAGTGTATGCGAGTTAGTTCAAATTTTTTTATTATATTGTAATTAATTCTAAATTGTATATTTTAACCCAATAAACCTAATAATTTGAAGTTCGTTTATATGTATGATTGGTCGTTCGTTAATTTTGTGATTTGCTCAGATTAATCTGTGATCACGTGACCAAAAATCCGTCGTCTCTGCGATGCAAATAACGAACGTAAATCCTGTTGTTAAGTAAAGATGGTAGGGATGGCATAACCTATGAGTTTCTGAAACACTCACCAAAAAATTGGCGCTTGTGTCAATTGCTGTGTTAAAGTATTCACACCATAGATAAAAAAATACTTATAGATTGGAAACTGACCCGTGGCGCCCTCTACTTGTACGAGTGGCGCCACCTTGAGAGTCCCGTCAGTACCTCTAACAAAAATCAGATGGTTGTGAACCTCGCTAACAGACGAAAAAGAAGATTCCTGTAATTTCACAGTTTTTGGCGGCATATTCAAAATTACTGTAATTTTACTTTTATTGCAAAATGACATTTATGGTCTATTTTTTGATATTTCATTCAAAGTTACTAAACATTAGATTGATATTACAATAATAACAATCAAATAGACAAGTGAAATTGAATGAAATGTCAAAAAATGGACCATATAATGCCTGAAGTAAGAAAAATAAAGCATTAATCATCAAGCTTATATATTTTATTCAATAAAAAAAGTATACAATAAATGGAACGTTTTTTTACATATTTCAATGACAAACATGAAGAAAAATAAATGTTAGGATTTCAACAACAATGCTGGGAAGTTTAAAGCTGTCTGGAAGAATAACTACTTCTGTGCACCTCACATTACAGTCTTTCACAAAACATATTCTCGACATTGTCTCTTAAAATAAAATTCCCACTATTTACAAGAAAAACCAACTACGAATACTCAAGACACACACAAATAAGCAAAATACATCGTTTTTAAAAACGAAAACTGGACAAAGTCACGATACGTCAGGCAGTTGTCAGGTTAGGATCATATTCATAGAAAACACGTTAGGATGTCAGCGCTATGTGGAAGAATCTGCAACTACCACTAACGGCGTTACAGTTCTCACTAAATTAGAAATTTTAGTACTGACGGGACCCTCTATGTGCCAGCACCCTCGCGCCTTCAGAGATCCCCTACCCTGATTCCCACTCATTTTAATGAAACGTCTGTCCAGTTCGTGTGAAGATAATTCCATCCTTCCAGAAAGTCAATATGGCTTTCGAAAGGATGTAACGATATCTAACTCTCTCCCAATTTGCAAATTTTCTCTTTTTGTTTCTTAGTAGATCCTAATTACCGGTGGCAAAACAATTCTTCGCTTTGTGGTGCGGCATATTTATAATTTATTCTAAATGCAGGTCTTAGTAAGTTTCTAATGCCGCCTTTCGTTTGATGTTAGATTTTATCAAATTCTGAAGGGTTCAAATATTGTTCAAAAATGGTTATGGATGTGTTCGTGTTTGTCCGGCCAAATAAAAATAATTTGCAACGAGGCCGTAACGTAAGCAAATAATTTCTCGACATAAACGTCCGAACAAAAAAAATTTACTGTATTAACCATAAATTCAACCAACTATACGACCCGCAATTAAATTTTGCCGTAAATTTCGCCATTGAAGTCAATTGTTAGCTAAAATTGCATTTAATATTGGTTTAAATTTGAAAATAATTATATTTGTGAAATTCGTTGAGAGATGCCAATTAATCGGATAAATATTTAAAAATTTGCAATCCCGTGATTACTCCTACGTTGTTACATAAACCACAATTTTGTTTAATTATAATAAAAAACGAGATTGTTTTCTAAAGCTACACGTGCATACAGGTTAAAAATATATTTTTTATTTAGCAAAAAATACATTTTTGTTAAGGCGGCACACATCCTCGGTTAAACTGCATGTGTGGAGTCAGTTGTACGTCGTTTTGACTTATGCCAACATGATTGATTTAAGACCAAAAGTATCTTTCGAGCGGAAATCCACGCCATAAGTAAGTGCGCCCAGTTCAATATTGATGAAGGATACAGAAGACAAAGGATTATCATCAAAGCACTGAGCTCTTGTGTAATCAGTTCAAAAATGGTGTGGGAATGCCTAGACAAACAATGAACTGGGCGAGAACAATATAGTCCCCTTACTATGGATTCCAGGACACACTGGAATAAAAGGAAATGAAATAGCACATGAACTAGCAACGAGGGGGACTGAAATATCTTTCTGCCCCAATGTAATATTGGAAGAAATAAGTAAAGCCGAGAAAAAGAGAAGATCTGACCATTGGAAGGATCTAGTAGGGCTTATACAATCAAAGACTCTTCTGGATGACTACAACCTGTTGAGATCAAATGAATGCATAAGTCAAAGTAAAACTGCGCTAAGAGTTTTAACAGGGATCTTAATGGGACATTGTCGCCTGAATGGGCACCTGAAAAAGCTCAAAATAGTGGAGGAAGAAGAATGCAGATTCTGTGGAATGGAAGAAGAAGCCTCCATTCACATACTTTCCAACTGCACAGCACTTCAGAATCCTAGAGCACAGCACCTAGGAGATTACTGGATAGAAGAGAAACATTTGCCCAAGTTGACGCCTGCAGATATCCTAAAATTCCTCCGGAAATAAGACTAAAGGTACAAATAGTTTCTGAGACTCTTCTCAGAAACTGAGTAAAAGTAAGGGGGCACAAAAAATCTTTTAGGTCTCAGTGAATGTCACCCCAAAATACATACATACATAAGACCAAAAACCCACAGCAGGTATTCGTTAATCCAAAAACATTTGCACAGTATCGTACTCGTTTCTTCGATTATTATTTTACAACTAAAATGTTTGGCTGGTAAAAGTTATTTGTAATGGGGATACGGTCAATATGGTACAAATCGTTAATTTTCGATATGGTAAATACAATAGCCTTCTTGATGTGCGTCATTGTTTGTGACGTATATCCGGGTTTTGGATAGGTATGTCGTTTATTTTATTTGCTATTTTGACATTTAGCAAATCTTAAATTTGATAAATAAAATCATCAGGATCGTATTCAGCCAAATTCGAAAAGGCTATGAGATTAATAATTACCAGCTTCTTTTTTTTTTTTTTTTTCCTAGGTGAGTTAGGTTAGATAGAGCTCGTGACCTTTGTTTCCCAACCCAAATGTGTATATACCTCCCATCCGAGGTCTACCTGTGTATGTGTTCAAATAATGCCCTGAACGACCCCAGGGCGAGAAAAATTGTAACCCTGTACCAATCCTTAGATAGACAATAATTTGAATTGCAGAGGACGATAGGTTGATAGGATAAATCAGGATAGGATATATTTACAATAAGAAAGCCCATAACAAATATACAATATCGAGTCTGATTGATGCTTCATTAAAATTATATTCAAATACAAATATCATAATACCTTTATACATACTTCATTATATATATTCTAACACAAAGTAATTGGCTGCATGGAGTCCTCCAAACGCCATCAAAGGAAAAAAAAAGCTTTTTTTCACTGAAAACACTTGAGAGCTTTCAAAATGCTGATGTGTTTCCGTCCGTGTATCTAGGCATATTTTTGTATTATTTAAATAAATATAACAATAAGTTTCATATTCACTTTTCATAAATAATAATTGACCGTAAACAACAAAGTACAGACCTGACGAGAACTGTCATCTGATGGCATTTATATTCAATGTAATGTTGTTTCTGGAAACAGGAGATTCTTGGAATGAGGGGATGCATATTATTTTGTGGTCTCCAGTGGCAATTTGGACTAGAGTTTTTTATGGCACAAATTCTCCTGAATTTTGAGTAGGGCAGTATAATTGGCTTTGCTCTGCTGTTACTCCAAAGACTTCATTTATGTTCAGAAGGTTCAAACATGGATTCTGAGAACATGAGTATTTTCTTGGAAGTTCGAACTGAGGCTTCTTAGTTGATTTTAGTTGCAAAGAAGATTTCGCGAACGGAGGAGGCCTGGGAAGAGCGAGAAGATGAGGGAGTGACGGATGAGGCGGCAGATTGTGCTACCTGGGTTTATAACAACCAAGCTGAAAATCTGGGATCGGTAATATTATGTTTTTAAGATTAAAACATTAAAAGGCAAATAATACACCTGAAATTACGAGCTCGGGCAGTTTTGATACTCCGTTTAAATTACGATTCTAACAAAAATTTAACGTCATTGTATTATTCTTGCTTGCAAAATTTCATAAATTTAATCATTTTCGTTATTCACTTGGTTTTGTACACTTGGACGACTCTGTATAACCTTCAAAGATTAGTACTTTTAGAATATTCTTAAAAATCTCTATTTTTATATTGTAAACAATGCATTTTTACTATGACAAAATAAGTGATACAAGAATCAGTGTGTGGACATCTTTAAGTTGCAACATATTTATGGTCGGAGACGTGGATGTTGACAAAACGTCGCGACGCAAGTTCACGAAGTGACAGGAAAATATTGTGTATACAAGCATTCGAAATATTTTATTCATAACAAACTTTCAAGAAAGTTGGACGCATATTTTTTGTAAAACAGGAAAAATAATTTGTCACATTTTAAATTCACAAATTTGTCTGGATATTCGTAAGCTTTTGATAAATTAGATAAATTCGACGAAATTAGATTGTCGTCATTAATTTGCAGTTGTGGAATTTATTGAATAAGGTTATTTTATTGTAATCCCATAGTTTAGGATACAATTTATGGTTTTAAAGTATGTCCCGTAAATAAATAGCGTAAATCAGAATAATTGCATTTTAAAGAATAATTTAAAAAACCTACTTATACAGAGTGTCCCGTGAATAAGTACCGTAAATTAGAGGCATGATAGATCGTGAAGAGATATTTAAAATATCCAAATGCAACTTTTCTCTAACCTTCTTAGTTTGTGAGATGCAGGCTGTTAAAATTTTTTGTAGGTTATCGTCTCTTCAAAACACATCGACAGTATTAATTATGTCAAATTTTAAAAACCAGTGTCGTGGAACGAACATTTCGTAAACTTTTATTGGTCGCGTTCATCACAACGTAGCGCTACCGAAGCGATCATCAATTTCCTACTGAACGCGATGTGGTATCAGTCGCCATTTTTTCAATCAGAATTAAAATACGCTACACGCTACCGATTGATAATGCATTAACTGTCATTTATGACATATGTTGGAAACATATTATAAGTATCTTTATTTGGAAATATTTTAGTTTGTATTTTAGTGAAAATGAGTGAACAGCTGGAGGTGACTTATTATTTCATTAATAAATTGTATAGTTTGTCAGGAAATTCAACTCTTCATAGTATGCTCCAAAGTGGGGCGCTCTATTTATTGTAATTAAATCCCATTTTTTAATGGTTAGAAGTAATACCTATTTCATAATTGTCGTATATATCAAATAAAAGTGAGTTGTTGTTGTTGTATTCATTGACATTTGTTACATATATGTCGATGGTTTTATTAACACCTTCAGCAGAATTACGAACTGATGGATCACTCTAAAAATCGCTACCTGATCAACTTTGTTGGGATGAACGCGACCATTGTACCATATTTTTGAAACACACTGTATTGAGAGCTAAAGACTTTTGTCTGCAATTCTTTATTATTTTCTACATGAAAGGTACTCTTAGTTAAACTTGATAGATCACTATAAATCAATCAAAATCTAAATAAAAAAATCTGAAAAATTGACTTTTTTCGTATTTCAAAAAATTCTTGCGGCCGTAGTTGATCGTATCGGGTTAAAATTTTCCGAATCATTTCTTGTTCTGGTGTACTTTCGAGGAAAAAATCGGCATTCAAATCGCTGACACAAGTGGAAAAGTGATGGATCTGCCCATATACAATACTTCCAATATTGAATATAAAAAAATAGAAAACAACTATTTAAAATCGTTAAAACTTTACCAGATTCTGGTAATGACATACTTTAGAGTTCGTTGAACAAATAAAACAATGCTAAATCCACGATACACTTACTCACGGTATGCTGATTTCTACTCCCAATTGCGTCCGAGCCGCGCAGTTACGTCACGCGGGAACCAGAAATTTACACCCACCTCTCACCAGTCTTTCAATTGATTGTGTTTTCATGCAATACAAGGTGTTGTTAGCTTCAATTTCAATTTTACTTGAGTTGATTTGTTCATTTGGAATTTTATTACCCTCTAATTTACTGTTACTAGTGTTATTTAATACTGTTTTATAATATAAGGTTATTTTTGTTATGTAACGATTAAGGGAAATTAATAGGAAAATCAGTTTTAAAAACTGCCTGAAAAAACTGGACAAGAATATGTCAAAATAAACTATTTAATTGTATAATATAAATAGAATTTGTTTTTTAATAGTTATCAATAATTCCATATAAGTTTGTTGAATATCCCGTTATCAAGAACATTTTGAAAAGATCGATAACTCTTGACTGTGCCATTTGCAAATACCATCACGATGTCAATAGAACGCCCACCGTATTAGAGACCCACATTAAAATGTGACTCATAATTAAAGCGAAACAATGATTTCGTTTAAATATAAAGTTTAAAAGTACGCATTAAGACGTCTATTAAGGTACGCTAAAAATAAACGGTTTTAATAACAATTCAATTTAAGCCTATTTTAAAGAAATTTTTGAATAAAAACCTTGGTGACATTGAAAATTTAATATGTTTTGGGATACATACAATTAAAAAAAAGGTGGAATAGTTTATGAGTATTTTCATTATTTAGCTTTTAAATTCACTAGAAATAGTCACCTGTTTATAAATAAGATGTTATATTTCTGTTAGGTATTTGTTATTTGTTGATTTTATTTGATAATTATAGAAAGTTTACACGTGACAAGGGTAGTAAAATTTATAAGAAATAAACTGAAAAAACCAAAATAATGATAGCAAATGAAAAACAGCGAGAGGGGAATAATTACAAGGAATTGAAATGTAATCACAAAACATTATAAAGAGTAACTATTGTAGGAAGTATCTTAATATAAGAAGGAAAAATATATGCAGAACTTAATAACAGAGCAAAAAAGTCAACAAGATTATATTATTCCTAAAATCGAACATTACTAATAGGCCAGTGCAATTACGGAAAAAATTGGCTAAAATCGGAAAAATTAGTAACAGCCAGGGACCCTTAAAAAAGTATACTTTGGGGTATAACTAACACTGGAAAAAAAAGATATTGTTTAAATTATTTTTCCTGTGTTAGTTATACCCCAAAGTATACTTTTTTAAGGGTCCCTGGCTGTTACTAATTTTTTCGTAAAAAAAACTAATTGCACTGGTCTATAAGTCATAAATACATTGAAATGAAGACAAAGTTGGAAATCTACAACAAAATTACAGTACCTACTATAACTTATGCGAGTGAGAACTAGGTAGGTACTGCAGAAAAAGCAAGAAACAAAAATGAATGCAATGGAAATGAAACATTTAAGGAAAATAGCAGGTAAAACCAAATGGGACAAAGTAAGGAACGAAGAAATCAGAAGCATAACTAATCAAGACCCAATAATATCAAATATTGAAAAGAAACAATTGAACTGGTTTGGCCACCTATTAAGAATGAAGCAATATAGAATTGCGAGAAAAGTTATGGAAATGGGAATATCAAGAAAAAGACAAAGAGGAAGACCCAGGAGGAAATGGATTGACCAGATTGAAGAAATTGGAAATAACAAAAAAACATTAAGAGCGATGAAAGAATTAGCCAGGGAAAAAGAAGAATGGAGAAAATCGGTGCAGGAAGAACTCCAATCCGACGCCTGAGAAGGCATAAGGATAAGAAAAAGAAAGGAAGAAAGAATTTGATAATTATGGAATAATTATTATAATATATAATAATTATTCCACGTGATAAGGGTAGTAAAATTTATAAGAAATAAACATGTAATATGTCACAACAGGTGATAATAGAATACAAGAAGACCAAAAATATACAGGTTGTCCTTTCGAAAATTATGTTTATGTAACCTGAACCTTCTAAAAATTAATTGCCCACTGCACTATTAACCCTTATAATACCAAGCGGGGTGCAAATGCACCCCACATGTACTTTTTTGTATATATCTAAGTCAATTATATTTTGTTTTATTTCCTCTTTTTAGTAGCTGCATTTTTTTAGGTTCCAAATGTAATTTACCTAAAATCTTACATGGATTTTTTCCATCTCAGTAATTATTTAGGATTTTAGAGTGTGGGGTGCATTTGCACCCGCTTGCATAAATATTCTTAAAGTTGTTCCAGAATTGGAGCAAAATACCCCTTCAACAAGACCTGTAGGAACTCAAGGTAGATGTTTTCTCTGTGAAAGAAACAAAGATAGAAAATCAAGACAACGTTGTGTAAAATGTGAGCGTTTTGTTCGTGTAAATCACTCTGAAAAAGAAATTTTTTGTATCCTATGTAAAGCAAAAAATTAAAATTAATTTTGAATACCTAATTAGGGTTTGTTCATTTTTTAGTAACTAAATTGAAATAAAAATAGATACAAAATAATTTATTTGCGTTTTTTTTTTCATTTTACTTAAAAAAGTGTAAAAATTACATTAGACAAAAATGGTAGAACGTGTCGCGGGACACACGGTAGGAACTTTAGTTCCTTTTAAGCAAAAGTTATGTAATACATCTGACGTTATAGATAAACAATTTGCATATTCTTTGGTGGTTGAGTAGTAAGCACACCAGACTCTCACGCGGTAGACCCGGGTTCGATTCCCCGCGAGGAATTTTTTTTTATTGTTAATTTTATTTTTAAATAATCATTCTGCTTGATATTAATAACGACAACAGATAGACGTTTGAAATATTTAGCAGAATATTCATTATTATAGATAATGGTACGGTACCCTCCATGAGGGTGTCCGACTGGCAACATCTACTTATAACATCATCGTATATTTAAAAAAGGAAACCGTAGCATTATACAAATTGGACATTCGTTTACCACAAAATTAGTGGAAACATAAAATTGAATTGTTAAATTTTTAATTTGAAGTTATCTTACAGTTTATAGAAATTTTTATTTTCTCGATTTTTTCCTAAGTGGGTCGTAGAAAAAATATGCTGCTAGACTCGTGTGGATTGTCCATATCGCACTTGAACGATTGAGCACTCCGCCTACGGCGTCGTGCTCCATCTTCGTCCTCGTGCGATATGGCCATCATATCCACACTAGTTGCACAAACTACAATTTCTTTCAAAATATGCCCTTTTACATTTAAAAACAACCTGTCAAATCAATTTATCCATCCATTTTAAAGTTATCGAATTAAAACATTCAAGTTTTCAAAATTTCAACACCCTGTATTTCGAAAAGTAGCTAGACCCCTTAATCGCGCAAAAAAATTATGGAAATAATAGTAAAAATTCATCCGAACAAATTCAAGTAGATCACTAGCACTGCGAATACCAGCTTTGCATAGAATTTCAATATAGCATTGGTGGTTCAATGGTTAGAATGCTCGCATTGCACGCGGGCGGCCCGGGTTCGAATCCGGGTAGGAGCATATTTATTATTATGAATCGCTGCTTCATAAACGAGAGAGAGACTAAGGGGGCACAAGCACGCAAAAGCAAGGCACATAACGAAGCAATGTAACATAACGTAGCGTAACGTAACGCGTAACGGTCAGATCTTTTGCGTCGCGACCCCTGGTCGTCAAACATAACCTGGCGTAAAGAACTAAAGTTCCAAAAAAATGGGGTGCAAATGAACCCCGCCCGCTTGGTATCGCACGTATGTGAAAAAGCTTGGTATTAAAAGGGTTAAACGTTCGTTTGCACTTTTTTTATATCTAGTAAGATAAGGAAGTTGTAGCAATTTGAGTCAAATATAAAAAATCGCCCTATATCTGGAAAATGGAACCAGTTGCTGAAGATCTGGCATCTCAACTACTTTTTTTCTCCTTTAATTTTCGAAATACCTTACAAAACCATCTAATTTGGTACACCCTGTACATTTATATCAAGAAAAAATAACATTTTTCTTATTTCTCGCTCTTCGCAAGTTAATAAAAACAATTCATGCCACATGGTACTGTTACGAATGGTGTCTTTTTTTTCTGCCACAGTTATAATCGGTTCTATTGTAAGCGCCAGCTGTTCCTCCCTTTAAAAGATTAGACTATTCCTGTGAACTTCAGAATTCCACAATTTAATTTCGAGTTAAAAAAGGTGAAACGTGGCCGGAAAGTTTATTTTGGTATCGAACAGTCTGACGGAGAAAGGAAATAGACAGAAAGCGAGACGGATAGTAGGTAGTTGCATAGTACAGACAAGATGGGACGCAAACAAATTGCACAAAATTCATGAACAAATAATAATTAAGATATGAAAAATTGATATATACAAAATTTGGAAAAATTTGAGGATTAAATTGAAAACACGAGTTATAAGCGGACAGCACATAAGGAAACAAATACAGGGTGCGGCATTAGTGCGAGGAAGTCCTATTACTCACTTGTCATGAGAGTTACGAAAAAACTTTATTTAGATAAAAGCTAAGTCATCTGTATCTGTAGAGTAGGAAGGGTGAGTGTAGGCTCACAGCACTTAGGTCACATGTGACCCATTGTACATCCTCCCGATCAGTTGTCCTCCTAGGTCATCGTCCATCCTGTCCTTCTCAGGAAGGTGGACAGGTCACTAGGAGACATCTCCTTTATATCGGCAGGTGTAGGCCAAGACTCACCGAACACACACTCTCTTATTGACGATAACTCCGGACACTCGCATAAAGGTCGTACAGACATGTAACAGAACATCGCATAGTAACTCCGTCGCGTAACAATTGTTTGTTACGCATCGAAGATTCAATGTATCAATACATCGTAGTGTATCTTTTAATCGCAAAATACTGCCGTTCCGTCCTTACAACAGAACAGTTGTCTTTTCCTTACGTTCAATGGAGGTTGTCGCAGCAGCTTATATATATTCACTTATTCAAACTTACCTTTACCCGGCTCTTTTTAATTTTGGCTTTCTCTCGCCT
>CAJUYG010000178.1:260507-318962 GCA_910591675.1 Galerucella calmariensis | reverse complement strand
GGGCTTTACTATTTTGTTATGGATATTTTCAATAAGTTGATATAAAGCTATATGCCTATTTCAAAGGTTTCTCGATAAATTACATTTCAATTCAATAGAATGAGCATTTGTTGGAATTTATCGTTTTGTATTGGGAATTTATTCATTTTTTGTTGTCTGATGTTTATGTTCAAGGTCAACGCAATTGTATTTGGGAAATAAATTTCATTCTGTCGAAATCAACGAGAGAAAATGAATCTTCGATGGATGCTTTTAGACCAAAGGAATAAATAAAAGTTAGACAGGTAATTTGAAGACGAAACAAAAAATATGAAATATATTTCAGTTGAATTATATTGAAGCTTTTGAAGTCCTCGTGCAGATTAAAACTTAAATTTTTGAGATCATAATTGTTACTATATGCCCGCTTCTTCATACGATATCAAATAAAAAGTTTTTGAACCAGTCTGTCATCAAAGCTCAATGTGCCTGTGAAACTGGCCATGTAAGATCGACGGAAATAAAGAAAAAAACGCCAAAATTTGTTGCTTTTCAGTTGCCAAAACAATGATCGTGAAAAATAGGCAACAGTTAGCGTGAAAAAAATCAATCAAAGTGTAATGCATTGGATAATTATTGCAATTTGTTGCTAATTTGTTGCTGCAGAGAAAATTATGATAGACTCAATTTTTATAATTTTGGCAAAATTAATAATGGCTTCGCTAGCTTAACCCGTTTTCTGACGTTAAAATAGTATTTAAGAAATTGTTGCTGCTCAGTTCTTCACTTGACACGGTGTATAGAGTCAGCAACAAAATAGAAATCAGAAGTTACCGGTTTTTGAGTAGCCCGGTTTCCAAATTACTGTAAATTACGGTTTCTATTTTGTTGCTGACTCTACACCGTGCAAGGTGGAGAACTGAGCAGCAACAATCTTTTTAAATAATTTTTTACTGTCAGAAAACGGAAGTTAAGCTGGCGAGGCCTATTCATTTTGCCAAAATTGAAAAAATCAAATTTTTCATAATTTTTTCTGCAGCAACAAATGGACTTGCAACTATCCTATGTATTAAACTTTTCTGGATTTTTTGGATTTTTTTTCAAGCTCACTTAACGGGAAGCTAGAACTGTTGCCGATTTTTCACGATCGGTTTGACTCACCTCTAGCGCAAAAATAAATTACTGTAAGTATCATTATTCCAGTTGTCAATGATGATATTTTGATGGTGTGACGAAAATAATAACGTCTATCGGTCGCATTAATATGCCATTGTGAAATTGTTGTGTCATTACTGAGTTACGAATATACAATTCAATATTTTATTCGTCTTCACTTACACATTTCATCGAATACCACATAATACTTATCGAGTAAAATGTTTCATGCATATTTCATAGAACACGTCGTAAGGCGTCTGGGAATACATGCATTTTCCACTTATTTCCTGCCACTTTTCATTTCCGATTGAATTTCAGTGTTAAGAAAAAAATTGGGACCTAATTGGATTATTAAATATGCACAAAATTTGGACGCTTCGTTGCTCTATTACAGAAAATTCATCCGAGGTTGTGTGACAACAGCTCCAAAAGAAGATAGCAATAATATATCAAGCTAGGTTTCGTATCACAAAAGAAAAACCCACTAGAAGTTTGGGAGTTGCAGTCGTATGCGCGAAGAAGCTGGTGAAACGGAGTCTACTGTGTGATATTTATCGGTAGCCGGTTACATTTGACAGGCGACACCAACGCATAAGTTTTTCTCTTCCATTACTTTCACAGTTTCCACTTAAAAAACACCGAGTAGATCGAGAAAACAATAGACATTTTCGAAACCATCAATAATTGTTCTCTTATAAACTCTTCTTTGTGAAATATACGCGATATGAATGTCTCCAAACCGTTTTATGTAGTAAAGCTTTCAGCATGTGTAAGTACTTCAATGTGTCTTTTTTTGTATAATTACAGTTTGTCTCTGAGGAAATGCAAATTACTCACAATTGTGCTTTTGCTGCTTATTCTCCCATATTGCTTTTGAAACTTCCAAAGAAATTGTGCCGCTGCTGCTACATAGTAGACGCTAATCAAAGGGTTTAAGTAGTACAGTTTAGCTGCTTCAAAAGATACCTTAGTAATTCTGTATGTGCGTTTTCGTGCACAGAAAAACTTCTTATTTATTGGAACAAAAATAGAATACAACAGCTAAGTATTCACTCAATTACAGTTTTCTGTAGATAACTGTCATTTTAGTGAAGCGTAGTATCAACAAATCTCAAAGATAGTAGTTATACATCATTAAAAAACCAGGAGGAGTGATTTGAATTTAAGTCGGCAATTCTGTAAACCTCTGATTGGTTCAGTTCCACACAACACTTTTTAATATTGACATCAGCTGATAGTTTTCATTTTTGATAGTTCTGACAGATAAATAAATAAATATTGGATGAAAAACCAAAAGTATTCTCAAGCAGTGGGTACATTATTACTTTACATTTTTTTTCAAAGTAGTAAAGTCGGTTTAACGTGTAGAGGAACATTATATAGTGCAGAAAATATTGGTGGAATACCAGGACTTTTGAAAAATTGTGATGAGTGAATAAAAAATGTCGTTCGAAGAACAAAAATGTTATCTGTGCTGGACAAAATTTTGCAGGCTTCAAAGAAACGTTCAGACTTTCTTGAAACAAAATAAATTTTTTGCGCGATCGATTTTTTTTGTTTATTTACAGCATCGGTTGTCAGGTCAGTAGGTTGTGTTTACTGGTTTCTAAGTCTAACACTTCGGTAAGTGATTTACTTACCGTTCAGACGTCGGTAAGTAAATTAATTACCGACGTCTTAGCCCTACATACATTTAAGTGGTCCTGAATAATATATTACTTCATTCATTACACAAAAGTAAATAAAAAAATAAGAAGAATTATATTTTTCTAATGAACAGAATCGAACAGAACAATATAAAAAGTAATAAATAGCATGAAAACAATTTCACAAAATGCAAATAAAACTGATCGAGAAGTATAAATGTCACTTTTGACATTTCATTCATTTCGAAGAAATTTTGAATTATTTTATTCGAAATTCGAATATTTCAATACGATCGCGCAAAAAATGGTATAAGCATTTCGAGCGTTAAGGGTAATACCGGTCTCCAGCAAAATTGGAGGCTTCGCTACGCTCAGCCTCCAAACATTGCTGTCGACCGGTAAACAACCCTTACCGTTCTTGATACTTAATATACTATATCTGTATCACCTTTTGACGAGTCAAATGTAGGTACTATTTATTTGTTATATACATATTTGGGAAAATATCGTCAAAGTTCATCGAAAGAACATGCCATGGAAGATATAAAACAATATAGAAAAGAATGGGTTTGGTAGAAAATACATTATTGGTTTTTGAAGTTGAAAAGAAGGAAGAAGGTATCTCAGAAGTATTTGAAAAGTGGTTTATTACACTTTACGGCAACATAGAGATAACTGTTGGAAATGTTTAAATTAATACTGCATATTGCTCTACAATGCTATCAATTTGGTAGTATTGTTATTGCCAGAACATATTATCAATTGTCATATTCTTTTCAATTTAATTGTAATAAATATAATTAAAGTAACTTGACTATCTGTAATTCTCCACCATCAACAATGACCATAATTTGTTTGTTGTCGATGTGAATCTGGATCTTCTTATGTTTGAATAAGAAACGAAACAGGGAAAAGTCTTACATTTTGTTTAATGCGTAGGTACATCTGAAAAATATACTGCAGATCAGAGTAGAAATCGACTTGACTAATGTCTTTGCTATCAAGGCATATTTAATAATATATTTGGAACACGACTGTTGACTACGTTTTCGGAACACACCCTTTAGTAACTAATCTGGTAACTTTTAGTGGTGTGGGTGAGACTTTTTAAATTACTCCTCCTGGTTTTTAAATGAACTATAAATACTATTGTTACGCCCTACAATGTTTTTTGAAAATATCTTAGATCACTAAGGTGCCAAATATTCAATAGATAAAGTGGTGCTTTTATTTTGTCAATAATACAATTTCTCAAATCCTCTGTAAAGCAGGATATAAGTTTGTTGTTCTCTCCAAAAGTTCGAAATCTGAAGATCTTTCAAGAACTCCCTGAGCTTCCATTAAGGTGTTTCATTCAATTTTTGGGAGAGTAACCGTATTATTCGGGGTATGTGTAGCACTATAGTATAATCAAAATAAATCTGGGATAATTGCATTTTTGAAACAGACGTAAATCATTAGATCCAACGCTTTTAGCTTGGAGCAAACAGTGAATTTGGGAAATGGCCCTTGTTTTTTTCTTTTGACTATTTTGTTCGGCTGTTTTGTACATTTTAAATGCTTGTTCTGTTAATGTTTACGATAATGTGTTGTGAAAAAAAAGTAAAATTTACGCAGACAACCGTGTGAAATACAACACCTTCTTCTGAAATATTGCTGGCCTCATTTGTAGTTTGAAGGACATGGATTTGTTGTTTATAGCTGATTTTGTAAAAAAAAGTATAAGTATGGTAATTATTGATTATTTGGAGGCAGTACAGAGGGACCACATTGAAAACAAGAGTTTTTATGAGGAACAAGAGTAATTTAGAAGTTAATTGGATGGTTCTCCCAATGTTCAATCAAACGAAGTTCACTGAAGATCTTGGTATCGTAGCTAAGCTGTATATAGACAACTGTCAATACAATTATGTTTGTAGTATCGGTTGTTATGGGCAACTAGCGTTTTACAATTTTTTACGCTCGGCGAGCGTGAAGTAACTCTATTCAAGATAAGTCAACTTTTCGTTGTCAATGGCAAGCGAAAAAGCCTACTTTTCAATGTGATTGTAGAAAATAGTTATTTATGTATTAAGAGCGAAGAGTGAGGAATTATTGGTCGAAAGCAAGGGATAAGGCCTTTCTAATTGTATAATTAGAAGAAGTGCATTGACTTAGAAAGGCCTCAGCTAGCAGGGACATCCGGCCAGTATATGCAAAATATTCAGAACGTAGCACAACAATTAAGCACAAAAGCACCAAAAAAAATTAATACGGTAACATCGCAATAGCACTTAGCAATTATTTTAAACGTTGAAAACTCAATAAAACAGCAATTTATTAGATTGTGAAAGATTTTCAGAAGACAAAAACACTCCCTAGCCAGGTTGCTCTATGATGTCACTGTCACTGTCACTGTCACTGTCAATACAATTATGTTTGTAGTATCGGTTGTTATGGGCAACGAGAGTTTTGCAATTTTTTACGCTCGGTGGGCGTAAAGTAACTCTTCTCAAGAAACGTCAACTTTTCGTTGTCAATGGCAAGCAAAAAAGCCTACTTTTCAATGTGATTGTGAAAAATAATATTACTTGTGACTTTTAAGGCTGGAGAAAAAGTATTTTCCCGAGATTGGGACTTTTTAACCGAAAAATTGGAAGACAGAATATGACAAAAACAGATCAAAATTACAGAAAACAAAATAGCATAAATGCCACGTGTTTTTTTTAATAATTGAGCATATTTTCATGTACCCCAGAAAAACTCTTTGTAAAAATGTATTCTCATAATCTCTTTCTCTGAATTTTTTTTCTTTTCTTGTGAAAAATTATGTACAATTACCAAGTAATTTTCCAGCTTATCGCCCACAAACACGAACTTCCATCCACTTCGATTCGATTATCATAAACAGGAACTTGTATAGAAAAATGAGTGAAGAAAACAGGGGTTATTAATAAAACATAAATACACGAGTGGTGATTGTATATACCACATGCCTATGGAATACATAAGAGCATCGATCAACAAGCCAATATTTTCACAACGAGATCCGAAAGGAACCATATGTTACACTGAAAACTCGAAGACATTCGAAGGGTTGTATCGAACTGAAATGCATCACTCATTATCTGAAAATTTAAAACGCAGTTTGTGAAGAAATGAAATTATTTATAATGTTCATAATCTATTCTACCGAATGTTCCAAACAACAAAGTGTAATGGATGTGATTTGTGGATATAGAGCTTAACACTTAGTTTGCCGCAGGTTTTTTGAGTAGGGATAGTATCTGGAACAGAAAATAATTGACTGGTTATATCTTACGGTTGTCAGTGCTAGATCTTAGCGAGGTAATTTTACACCTTCCTCCACAAAATTTCATGTACGGTAGATTGCTCTTTAGTGTTTTCAAAGGCTAGCTCAAGCTAGTCATTGAAAACCTTCAATGGATCAGCACACGTTATGGAGATGCCTGAGGACTGCGAAACATAATTTCTAACTCATCTAAGATGTTTGCTTCAACGAACGTGAGTTAATTCGAAAAAAAATCTCTCTAATAACGACAGGTTCCATTACTCCATTACTTTATACTGACATAGGAGTAACAGGTTCCAACAATAAGATATCAATGGCTCTGGGAAACAATCCAGCAGCCCAGATAATATCAATGTCCTTAGTATGCTCTACGGAAATCCTATTGAAATCCGTCACAGCATGTTCTAGAGAGGATGCTTACAAAAAGGTGGAAAGTAATCTGGTAAAACCTTTTGCAAAAAAATAAATTCTCCCATGTAGGTATTTTTTTATTGCTGGGTGATACAAGGTGTATATTAATTTATAGAGACAGAGTTCGTATATCTTGAAGAGTAACTTTGGAAAAACAGTTCTCGGTTCGGGCTTCGATCAAATTTTTAGGTACAGTGCAAACCTTTGGAATCAAGAGAATGAGAGATGGCCAAAATATAGATAAAAACATTCTAACGCACACTGGAATACTACAAAATATTCCAGGCACGTACTGGATGTTTACTGAGCATGTTCTGTTTTATAATCTGTTCACGTACTGACGCACATTCTCAGCATGTCATTGGAATGTGGATAGGGCGCTCCGTAACATGTGATAAGGATATTCTCAGTACGTTTTGAATGAAAAGAATGCATTTTTTTAGCATGTACGTCTTCTGTAATCTATATTCTAAGAATGTAAAATTGTTATCTAAGAATATCCCAAGCGAAACCATTAGGATCTCAGCAAGCTGATAACATTTATGAATGATCTCAGAACTAACGAAATACGGAACTACATGAGATTAGTGAAATTCTCACATCACTATCGCTTAATGGATTATCCAGAAAAAAATTTCCTTGATCTACAAACCAACGTTTTATGATTTCTTTCATGCCAAAAATTTCACACAAAAATTTGTAAGGGTGATTTGAACAGCGACACTTACAGCTTATGGCTCTTCTTTTTATGGAATTGATCTTTGGAGTCCAGTTAAGGCTTAGTAGTCCTCGTGAACTGTTTTTATTAAAATTTTATTGTTATTCAACCGTTTGAAATTTCATTTGGAACAATATGTCGAGAGGGACATTTTCCATATGAATAAAAACGTATCATGAGTCACCTTAACATAGGATATAAAACGATAAGTGAAGTGTAATTTCACCAATTTACGTATATTGGTATAGTGAAGAATATTGAAGAGAAAAATTTATCTGGGTTGAGAGCTGAAAAGTATGAGAGTCAATAGAGATTATTCATGGAAATATTTCATACACAAAGTATATAAAAATAATGTTAATATTCTTTATTGGAACTTCAGTTCTTTACGTCAGGTTATGTTTGAGCGACCAGGAGTCGCGACGCAAAAGATTTGACCATTACGCGTTACGTTACGCTACGTTATGTTACGTTGCTTCGTTATGTGCCTTGCTTGCGTGCGTGTGCTCTCTCCTGAGTCTCTCTCTCTCGTTTACGAAGCAGCGATTCATATGCTTCGGCCTGGAATCGAACCCGGTCCGCCCGCGTGGAAGGCGAGCATTCTACCACTGAACCACCGATGCTATATTAAAATTTCATGCAAAGCTGGTATTCGCAAAGCTGGTGATATACTCGAATTTGTTCGGATACATTTTTACTATTATTTCCATAATTTTTTTTGCGCGATTGATCTTTTTTGTTTATTTACAGCATCGGTTGTCAGGACGGTAGGTTGTGTTTACTGGTTTCTAAGTTTAACACGTCGGTAAGTGATTTACTTACCGTTCAGACGTCGAAAAGTAATGAATTTCACCAAAATGCAAAATATATTTTAAACAACTGATCGAGAATTATAAATGTCACTTTCGACATTTCGTTCACTTCGAAGGAATTTAAATTATTTTATTCGGAATTTATCTCAATACGATCGCGCAAAAAATGGTATAAGCATCTCGAACGTTAAGGGTAATTACAACGTTTACATGTAGATTCCTCTCGTAAAATTTGACAAAATGATAAGATGATTAAGGGGTCTAGCACATTTACTTTTCGGAATACAGGGTGTTGAAATTTTGAAAACTTGAATGTTTCAATTCGATAACTTTAAAATGGATGGATAAATTGATTTGACATTTGGCAGGTTATTTTTAAATGTAGAAGGGCATATTTTCATAGAAATAGTAGTTTGTGCAACTAGTGTGAATATGATGGCCATATCGTACGAGGACGAAGTTTGAGCATGACGCCGTAGGCGGAGTGCTCAATCGTTATGGACAATCCACACGAGTCGAACAGCATATTTTTTCTACGACCCACTTAAGAAAAAGTCTAGAAAATAAAAATTTCTATAAACTGCGATATAACTTCAAATTGAAAATTTTACAATTCAATTTTATGTTCCCACTAATTTTTTTGTGGTGAACGTACAGTTCTTGAATGTCCAATTTGTATAATGCTACGGTCTTCCTTTTTAAATATACGATGCTGTTATAAGTAGATGTTGCCAGTCGGACTCCCTCATGAAGGGTACCGTACCATTATCTATAATAATGAATATTCTGCTAAATATTTCAAACGTCTACCTGTTGTCGTTATTAATATCAAGCAGAATAATTATTTTAAAATAAAATTAACAATAAAAAAAACTTTTTCACAGGGAATCGAACCCGGGTCTACCGCGTGAGAGTCTGGTTTGCTTACTACTCGACCACCGGGGAATATGCAAATTGTTTATCTATAACGTCAGACGTATTACATAATTTTTCCTTAAAACGAACTAAAGTTCCTACCGTGTGTCCCGCGACACGTTCTACCTTTTTAATATAGGAGGTCCTAATACCTAGTAGTAAATATCACAAATATTGTAGTCAGTACGTACAAATTCAGCTGAATGAATGAAATAAAATAAAATAAAATATTATCTTGATGAAATTAGTAATAAAAGTAAGAAGCTCAAGTTGAAATAGATACCTACATATTAATATAAACATACAAAATTACGAAGTTAATTACGGATTAGAAATAAATTGAAATAATAATAATTGAATTTAGAAAATATAGCTCGGTTACTTGGAAAATAGAATTGCCTAATGAGAGAAAGTAGTGAGATGAAAATTTGCATGAAAAAGACTCATTAAACAAGGTGGACAGCTCAATGTACGATTTTAAATGCGACTGCAAATGCAGATGTCCACTTATAACGACAGTCCGGCAGTTGCAGTCGGTTCGAAGGGAGTGCCTGGGTGAGTTATTGAAAGAGTTATCGAGCACTTTGTTGGAAACACAAAAATATTATGACTTTTTGTTACCCCATACCAGAAAAAGAGGACGGTTTACAATTTATTGGTTCATAAATAGCCCAGGTGAACGAGAAACTTCCTCAATATTCATGAAAAGATATTTGATAAGTAACTAGGAAATATTTATAAGTTATGGTATGGATGTCGGTCTGCAGTGGAAGCGCATATTGCTAAGCACATGTCATGTGATTTGACATTTAGTCATACCTCCTGCGGTCTGTCGCTGCAGTCGTCTCGGTAGCTTGGTATATTGTATTGTTGGTGGAAGTTTTTAATAATTGCGTATTTCAGTTGTTGAGAACCTACACACTCCGGATCGATCCTGAGTCAGTCTCATTCTACTTTTGATTAATAGGAATACAAATGAACTAAAATAATGTGACAGTGGTAGGTGTTGGCACAGAATCCGTGAAAGATATAGACTTGTCTTTTTGACAAAAGAGTTTTTTCTTTTAGTGAAAAGCTCGTGTAAGTAAAAAAAAGGGAACGTAGAGAACCCGTCAGAAACTCACATGTGGAAATAAAATTTTTTAAAACTGATTCATGTTCAATTGAGTGCTGTCAATGAAATATGAAAAACGCGAGCATAAAATAACCACGTACAAAGGTTTGTTTTTTGGGTTGTCACCTCGCAGGAAAATAATAAAAATTGAAGCTGAAGCGGATTCCAACATCACTCCCTGAATATTTCATCCACCAGATTACATAAAAAAAATTTGGGCTAATCCTACCCACATGTCAGTGAAATTAAAGATGCAAACTGTCCCTTAACACATTATTTATGTTGAGGAAGCAGTAGATCAGTTCCGGTCTCTGACCAACCAGATTTAGAGATATAAAACATTCGGATAATCAGATTGTTTGAAAAAACCCTTCGTGTGTGCCCACCTAATTACGTCACGGTAACATGGAAAATATTTAAATAATTTTAACTATTCCATGTAGTATTTTCAATGTATTGCAACAACTGTTGATATAATTCACAGTAATCAGTTTAAAAAGTACAGGATATTACTTCTGGAGAAAAAAACTTTCCAGTTTTTGTAACAAAGTCATGAAGGCTGTTTGTATATAAATTACGTCATACTGTTGGAGCTGCCAGGCATTAATCATGGCCCCAACGTTTTTTAATTTACTTGCTAAAGGATTGTAGCGCTTGGAAACTTGTTCCGACCATTTTTGAAATTATTATATCGTCTGAAAACCATAATTCATTTAAATCCTTCAAATTGCGAAAATTATAATTTTTTTTTCAGCTCTCGTCTAATTTCGGTTGACAATAAGATGAAAAATGATTGTCATCGGAGCCGTATATTTTTTCATTCAAACTCGATTCAACTCGATGTTCACCGGTTCTAGGTTATTTTATTTTCTGAAGTGAATTGTGTGGTTTAAGATGAAAATCAGTGTATTGGAATTGTTCTTTTTCGAAACTAGACTGTTCAAATAAACTCAGACACGAGGAAGCACTTCAGTCATCTACAATGGTAACAATAACTTTCTGCTCGCTATACAGGGTGTCCCATGACGAGTTAAACTATCTGTATACTATGCAAAATACTCATAGTAAAATCATGAAAATTTCTACGTTTGGGTTTTCAGATACGATCTTTTTTACCAAAATTTACAGAAAACATTTAATATCTGGATAACGGTGAGGTTAAGGTATAGGAAAGTATACATAAATTTGCTTTATTTTTCACCCTTGAATGCATTAAAAGAGAAAAAACCGGGTGGTTTTATTCAAGAAAATAAAGAAATTTGATTTTTATGAAGTTAAACTTCGAACACTTTTTATACACACCCTGTATGAAATTAAAGAATTTTTAACATAGATTCAAATACGTCTGACTTTGCTTAAAGCAACCGAACAGAAACCATTGTCATATATTTAACACGTAAAGTGCCGTGGTGGGTGTAAGGTGCCCACCATTTTTTGAAATCAAAATATTTCTAAGGGGCCGTGGTGGGTCTATTTAAGGCACCATACCAAATTTTGCTTCTGGCCTCGATGGATAATACTGTCCCACCAAATCAATGTAAACTATATTGGGATAGATTCTTAAATGTTTTGGCTTCATTTTAGTCTATTTGGCCTGTATGTAGTGGACTTATGTGGCCCACCATGGCCCGAAAAAACTCTTAGGACCCGATTTTTTTTATCATGGCAGCATTTTACGTGTTAAGGGTATCTTCGTAAAAAAATAATTTATAGGAGTCTGAAACGGTCAAATTTTTTACAAAAAAATCATCAACTCAAAAAGTATGCATTTTTCGAAAAAAGTTTTCAAACAAAAGTATACTAAAATTTAACGTAGATTCCAAAAATGTATTAATATACATGGTGTTCCATTCAAAATAACAAAGTTACACTCGACTTCCGGTAGAACTAATAGTCTATTTATTTATTTATTTATCTATTCATTTACGGGTAACACCAAGTATTTTATAAAAACAAGGACAAAATAGGTTAAATGTGTGAAATAAAATTTAAGCTTATTAAAAATAAAAACAATTATGACAAGGAACTCGGTGAACAGTAACAACAAAAATAAATAATCACAATACAATATTAAAAAAACATTTTAAAATAATGCAATCCCAATCCTATACAAAGATTTCATATCTCGTAGGACTTGCCTAAGAGACCCAAATATGTTGAAAAAATCCAGATCCAACCTGTTTGCACTGGATGAATTTCTGCTTATTGCAGCAAACCTCCTATAATTACATCTATGTAATGGAGCTCCAAAAGTATGATTATTTCTTGTATTGTGGACCTATAGGGGACATGGAAACCAATGCGGGATAGTAACTGCGGGCAGTCTATATTATAACAGAGTAAGTTATGGAGAAATTTTATATCAGCTTAAGATCTACGAATTAAAAGTTTGTCTAGACTGAGACAGTCTCTTACCTCTTGATATGTATTAGTTGATACAGGCATTCCAATTTTAAACGACATGTACTTAATGAATTTATTCTGAACTTTCTCCAAGCTGTTATGAATCTGGTAAGATGGTGACCAGACTGGTGAACAATATTCCATCAATGACCTGACTAATGTAAAATACATTGACTTGAGTGCCAAAATGTTCTTAAAGTCCTTAGCAGTTCGAAATACAAAGCCCAACATTTTCATAGACTTATTAATGATGTGATCACAATGAAGGGGGAATTCAAGTTTATGATCTAATATTACGCCAAGATCCCGAAGAGAGAGAACGTTATTTAGATCATTATCATTTATTGAATATGTGAATGATATACATTCCCCATTTTTCTAGAGAAGCAAATGGTACTACATTTACTAATATAAATGTCCATTAAATTCAAGTTGCACCAGTCATTGAGAGCATTGTCATCTTGGAGCTTCTCACAATCCATTATTGATTGTATGGATTCAAATAACTTAAGGTCATCAGCAAAAAGCAAAATTTTGGAATGCACAATTTCATACCTAAGATCATTTATGAAAATATTAAATAACAGAGGCCCCAAGTGACTGCCCTGTGGCATCCCAGATGTCACCTATATTTCCCTTGAAATATAATTCTTTATTTTGACCTACTGATACCTAACTGTTGAATAACTTTCAACCCACTTCAAAAAAGTACCATGTGAGCAGATGTTTCTGAGTTTATTGATAAGAATTCTATGACTGCCTGTGTCGAATGCTTCGGAAAAATCCGTATAGACAACTTGATGCTTATTCTCCACAGCATTTGGAACTTTGGAACTTTGGAACTTTTGGAACTTTAATCTGATCTAAAACTAGACTTTCAAACATTTTAGGTATTGCACTAAGTATAGATATGGGTCTATAGTTTTCAATATTCGATTTGTCCCCACATTTGAAAATTGGTGTGATATAACTGGACTTCAATTGATTTGGAAAATTTCCCGTAGATAAAGTCGGCTATCTTTGGAAATATTTCAGTTAAAAAGATCGTATCCGAAGACCCAAACGTAGGAATTTTCATGATTTTACAAGTATTTTTCCATATACAGGGTGGGGCACTAGGAACGAACTATTCTCTGGCGTCTTAACGGCAAATAAAATTAGAAAAAATGAGACGTGGGATTGAGTAGATAACTTGGGACTATAATTTAAAAATATTTTGGAATTAGACTGCTTCATACTGTATGATAAAAATGTTCCGGTACAAACAGTACATTTTCTATGAATTCCAAGCGTGTTAATTGCTACGTCAAAAACTACACCGAACAGAAATCAAGCCTCAATATTTCTTAAACTGAACCACAGTCGCTAGCACGTATACAAATCGTCAGTACAAAAACAATTAATTGACTACATCGACATTGATTAAAATTGCCTATTCACCATGTATTTGTTTTTTTCCAGTATTCGTCCGCAAGTAACAAGAGAGTTGCCTTTTGCTCTCACGGTCGTAATATAATTGCCATGCGAGTTTTGGCTTGATAGGAGCCGACATATAACGTTAGGCGTATTATGTATGGTAGATACGCGGTTGTATATAACACATACTGCTCCTTCATTTAATGTAACAGGAATTCTGCCACTGTTCCTGCTTCAGATGGAGCACTAATTAAAGCTTGTCGTAATTATGTTCACTGTAATTAGCGTGCGTTTGGGCGGAATGACTCGTTCGTAAGCGACAAGGCATATACAAGGAGATGTGTTATCAACATTCAAAAAAAATGAGCTTATATACAGGGTGGGGCAATCTTCTGACATCGGAGGATTACATCGTTGTGGTGATAGATAGAACTTTATAATTTTGTGTGAGCTAATACAGTTATTGAGGGCACATTTTGAAAATACTTTCGATTCTACAGGGTGTTCCAAAACCACGTAGCAGCACAAACTTACATTTTTTTAAATGGAAAGTACTATATTTTGTTCAAGAATCGAAAAGATCCAACCGAAAGCGTTACAAAAATATAGCACTCTAATATATTATAAGGGTGTTTTACAAAGATATGGCCAATTATTAGCAAAAAGGTAGAACGTGTCGCGGGACACACGGTAGGAACTTTAGTTCCTTTTAAGCAAAAGTTATGTAATACATCTGACGTTATAGATAAACAATTTGCATATTCTTTGGTGGTTGAGTAGTAAGCACACCAGACTCTCACGCGGTAGACCCGGGTTCGATTCCCCGCGAGGAATTTTTTTTATTGTTAATTTTATTTTTAAATAATCATTCTGCTTGATATTAATAACGACAACAGGTAGACGTTTGGAATATTTAGCAGAATATTCATTATTATAGATAATGGTACGGTACCCTCCATGAGGGAGTCCGACTGGCAACATCTACTTATAACAGCATCGTATATTTAAAAAAGGAAACCGTATCATTATACAAACTGGACATTCGTTTACCACAAAATTAGTGGAAACATAAAATTGAATTGTTAAATTTTTAATTTGAAGTTATATTACAGTTTACAGAAATTTTTATTTTCTAGATTTTTTCCTAAGTGGGTCGTAGAAAAAATATGCTGCTCGACTCGTGTGGATTGTCCATATCGCACTTGAACGATTGAGCACTCCGCCTACGGCGTCGTGCTTCATCTTCGTCCTCGTGCGATATGGCCATCATATCCACACTAGTTGCACAAACTACAATACGCAAAAGTAAGGCACATAACGAAGCAATGTAACATAACGCAGCGTAACGTAACGCGTAACGGTCAGAACTTTTGCGTCGCGACCCCTGGTCGCTCAAACATAACCTGGCGTAAAGAACTAAAGTTCCAAAAAGACCTCCTCTTTAACACTCTGCAGAACAGTGAATTAAAATAAATCAACAGGTCTTTGTGTTCAAATGTCATACACACATCATTGGCTGTGCTCAGTATTAATTACTTTTTTCATCTGTGGCTTCTTTAATACAGGGTGAAACAAAACTCAAATCAAGCAATATCTCAAAATTTTTAAATAAATCACCCTTTAAGTCTTTTTACAATTTGTCAGTACAATTAATAAACCTTCAAACGATGTAGTAAACTTAGGGCATTAGTTAATGGAGAATCGTAGATATTTTATGATAATGGTCAAAAACAACTATTTCACATACACAAATTAAATGGTATTAAATTTTTACATGCAACATCTTGTGAATTTTAACATTTCTAAGGCATAAATTCTAATCGTAATTTTGGATGCATCTAAAGGGTCCTTTATGGCCGTCCAAAATTCTATCAGTGAATTTTAAAAAATGGTCTATAATTCAAAAATGGTCCTTCCCACCCCTCCTTTTCCCTCCACCTAGGACCACAAAACGAATCATTAAGTTCACGTATGAAAAATTGACGTAACCTCAAAACTTGGAGCTATCTCCTCCCACAAGGGGTTTTGACATGAGTCAATGTATCTATCTATTTGTAAATATTGTCAACGATGCTTTTATTTCAGTTCATTAAAAGTTTTAACTGTTTCACCTTTTAAAAACTATACTTATTCCAACTTCGAATCATTTTTTTTTCATTGTTTATCGCTGGGATTACAAAAAAAGTTACTCTGTTAAGAGTTGGTGTGAATAAGGCTTCTACTTGCTCAAAGTTTACATGGAATACTACAGAAATCACTTTTAATTAAAAGTTTAGACTCTGTCGAAAAAAAAATTATCAATTACTGCCTTATTTAAGATGAATAGTATATGGAAGAATTTTTTGTGGACGCATTTACGTACAAAGTGGATTATATTTCAAATAAATTGATTGATTGATTTTTGAGTTAAAATGTGTTATAAAATATAAATCTTTCAAAGCGCGTGAGTGAAATTGCTCCATATTGAGATATTCATCCTGGTTTCGAATTATAAAAAAAAGCGGAAAAAATGGAAATTGCGTTTCTATCAAATGACAAATTGCTGCTAACTGCATTGTAGTTCACACATTGTTCTCGGTGTAAAGTGAACATTGGTTTTACTGCAATTTGCCTATAAAAATGCCGGCAACTTGTCATTTCTTTTTTATTGACGAATAATCTAATTTATCCGTTGAAACTACCAGTAATATTTACGATTTTCATCAATCGCTGCACATTTGAAGAATATTTCATCAATTTGTATTTCATTTTTTATAAATTCATCGTTGGTTTAACAGTGAACAAGATTTAAATAGAAGGGAGCTGAAAAATAGCTAAAGAAATAGACTTGTTCCTTGAACATCATCCAATGACCATGCGAAGCACGAATGACAAGGAAATTAAAAAAGCTGAGAAGAAAAGGTTTCAAGAAATTTTGTGGATACATGAGCACCCGCAGCGAGAAGGCTTTAAAAAATCATGACGAGGAGGCCCAAGTAACACATTACATTTATCAAGCGAATAATGCTAGATCGAAGCATATAATTCAGAAAAAATGATAAAGTCTAGCATATTCTGAGCATTATTTTATAGAATAATTTCAGCCTTCCTTAAAAGACGTCTTATCTTGTTTAAGACTGAATATTGCAACCAAGTAGCAATGATTGCTATTAAGTCATGAAAAGTAGCCAAAAATAGAGATAATGACTTTAAGAAATGCCAAAAGAAATAATAGCGAAATTGGACTTTAGTGTGGTCATAAAATGCCTTTGAGTGCTTCAATTAGTGCCATTTATAAGCAATACTATCAAGCTTTGTATTGGAATTGATTTGGATCTTAAATGGAAATTAATTCCAAAAAAAACCACAGAACTGCTAACCTTGATGTGATTTTAAATCTCAATTCAGTTGAAAGGTTTCATGATATTTCAGAAATCATCATAGATCATGAAGAAGAAGATTAGAATAAAAATGAAAAATTACAAAACCGTTTGCTCACGATAATGAGCAATGTTGCCATAGTTTTTTATCTATATATTGATAGGTATATGATACTATTTTTATATAAGTATAGAATATGCAAGTGCTAGCTAGAAGTGCCAAAATAAGAATATATAAAACGGTTCTAAGACCTATAGTGCTATTCGGAAGCGAAACATGGACACTGGGTAAAAATGAACAAAATATGCTAGCGATTTGGGAAAGGAAATGTCTACGCAAAAATTTTAGAGGGAAGAAAATAGACGACATATGGCAGAGAAGAAGCAATAAAGAACAGAGAACTATTTGGCCAACCAGACATTATAGGCACTGCAAAGGGAAATAGATTGAGATGGATTGGCCACATACAGAGAATGAAAAATGAAAGGGTACCACAAAAAATAGTAGAAAGCGGGATAGGAGGAAAGAGGAAAAGAGAACGACCCAAAGCAAGATGGATGGAAAGGGTGTTAAAAGACCTTAGAACACTAAAAATAACCAACTGGAAAAGAAAAGCAGAGAACAGGAAAGAATGGAGAAAGGAAGTCAACAAAGCCATGGGCCTTCTAGGCCTGCAGAGCTGATTATATATATATAGAATATGCAAATAATCTGGTTCAGAATATTATTTGATTTCAAACTGGGATACAAACTTCAGAAAATCTGGGAAAGATAAATCAATCTAATCCATCACATATAATATTATCAATCAATCCAACTAAATAATCTATAAAAAACTTTAATTTCAATTGGATGTATATAATGCATTGATAGGTATCAAAATTGAATATGACAACACCGTAATTCGTAATAAAATAATTTAATTTATAAAGTATATTTTGCTCACAGTTTTCACTGGCCCCTTTGTTTTTAGGAAGTATTTCATTCACATTTTACAGGAAATTAAGGTTTGCAGAGATTTCTAAATAATAATAATAACAATAATAATAATAATTGTCATAATATATTGAAGGGAAGATCTCTGTCATGACAGTTGACGATGTTTGTTTTTGTGAACACCTACCTAACTGTTGGCATAAATTTCCAATATTAATCTAATATTTATCCATTTATCCCTTTAGGCAGCGATTACGTAATGAATGCTACATGTATAAGCTTCAGTAGACGGTTTCAAGTGCCTATTAGCTTCAAGAGTGACACAAAAGTCGATTTTAAATCTACTTCGATGCTTATTGTGTTACTTGGGGGAGGTTCAACACAGATATTTCCTTGAGAGTTTTAGACAACATTTACCTACACTGGAAATGAGGAGGAAAGAGTGCGACTCTAACTGGAAAATAATTTTCCCCAAAGTGGAGTAAATTCTGTCGATAGTCACAGTAGAGCATCAAAAATAGGATGGCTTTTTGTATGAGCGGTAGTCTAGAACGGCATACGAATTCTCTACTCCAGCACGAACAAGAGTAAACTCTACCATATTTGGCTATAATAAGTCGAAAAAGTTTACAACTGGGATACATACCATAGTCGCCTACACTTCAAAAACTGAAAAATTCTGTTCGTGCTTTGAAAAATGTGGATTGTTGACAAATGTCAGAGAGAAACTCATATCTCCTCACCTAAATCAGTTTGATCACCAGACAAACAGATCTACATAGACTACACTGGTACAGCTAATGGAGGAGATCTGTTGTGCTTCAGACAACCAAAAAACTGCTTACCGCTAGAGAAGTAGAGACGTGGAGTGAAAATATTGTTTCCATCTTCACATCCAGATGTGGAGCAGAGTTCCCGACATAAACGCAACTCCGTGAATAACAGCCATCATTAAATGCTCGTTGAATAATATACTAATATATAATTTGTAACTTCACTACTTTTATTTTTGGAATTATACGATGCTGCAAAAGTTATATACAGCTCAGTGGAATTTGTTTTGTATTATTTCCATTGTGTCACTTCACTCTAATACTCTCAATAGCGTGTTTTATCTGAAACTTCAGGTCGAGCATCCTAATACAGTGCATCCTGCACAAAGCAGCAACATCATTTAAGGGGGTAGTTAGAGCGTATCAATTACTCATGCCATTAACGAACCATATCTCCGCAAACATTCCTACTTAGGCCCTTAGTTTGACCTTTTGTCCCTCTGGTTGGCCGAGCTTACAGTTCTTGTAAATAACATTGTTCGCTTGGTGGACAGAATGGGGATTATCTCGGATTATGAGCAGTTGGGAAACGGTAAAATGAATTAGATGAGAGAGTTCGTGTTTAAATATGGGATACATCTGTCAGTGGTGTCTATCGTAGGTCAGTTATTCTCTCGAGAAAATATGAATTATTATTTTATATAAAGTAATAAGGGTAAATTTCCAACGGATATATTCATTTTTGTTAACTTTTTCTGTACTTAATCTCAATGTATCATTATTATCAATTCAATTGCCCTTTCACAACTCATTCAATCTAATCCTTTATACCTGTCCCAACAGAATCTCATTTGAATCTATCTATAACATAGTTCTAAGCCACCCTCGACTTAAATATATGCTCTCCTCTCCCTATTATCAATTTCAACCCTATTTTTAAGACCCGCTACTGAAACCCATTTATCAACTTAAGCGGCATATCTCTAGATATAAATAATACTGTAGATTATGGGAAATTATTTGTTAAAATCGAATTAATTTATGGGATTTGAACTAATAGTAATGAATCGGTTCAATAGAATAGCCATCTGCGTTTTTATTGATACAAAAAAAACTTTTAGAACTTTTGTCGGCAATAGCCGTATAAAGAATCACCTGGCCCTGAACGAATAAAAGTGCTCGTTAGTTTCATTATAATGTTTTATCTGGTAATGGTGCTTTGAGCGAAGCGGTCGAATTGAATCGCACATCACAGTATTAGCATAGTCGTATCGTAGTTTGACGACTGAGTGAGGTATTGCATTTTCGTCTGGCTTTGCAGGTTGCATAGATTTTGACTATCTCTCCATTGTTTTAGCCTGATGTGAATATTATCCAACATCACCAAGAATTGTTTCTGAGCCACCCATTCTCTTGTGTCCAGGGTGTAGGTAAAGTGGATAAGGTCAGTTAGTTCAAATACTATTCAATCTGGAATTCTGGATAACCTCACATTTAGGTATTGGTCACTCAATTGTTAACGGATATTTACCCTTCGACCAGTTCAAGCCACCGGGCTATACAGCATGAGTTCCCTATTTAAATGTATCAAACATTCATATAAAACATAATTTGCCTCTAACCATAAGTTCCATGAAAATGTATACAAATCCAATAACGAACCACTTCCCTCTTCAGGACAATTTAAACTCTATCTCGCTATGGTGTTCCCAATTGTTGCTCCCTCTCAATGCTGCTAAGTGTGAAGTGCTTCGAATCGGTGAAAACAACCAAATTCTGCCGTATTCCATAAACGGTTAAACTTTAAGATCCGTATTATCTCAGAATAACTTAGGAATTATTATTAACAGCAGTCTCACTTGGTCTGACCATATTTTGTCGATAACCAAACGTGCTAACACCAGGTTGTATCGTATACGGAAGTGTTTTACGAGAGTTACGTTTCAATCGTTTTGCAAGCTTTACACCATTTATGTTAGACCCATTCTGGAATATGCAGGGCCCGCCTGGTATCCTGACTTGATTCGGGATAAAAGTTTATTAGAAAATGTTCAAAGAAAAGCCACTTGACTTACCCTGAGACCGAGAAGACCATCGTATGAAGAGAGACTTGTTATGGCAAACTTAACTTTCTTTTGAAGTTCGACGTCACCGTGGAGATCTTATCACAACATTAAAAATACTGAAATTCAACTTCGGAAACCTTTTCGGGATATTTCCATTGAACCAAGACAACCGGCTGCACTTCACTGGATTCCATTTCTAGTAGACTATCATATCGTTGACCCTGAAAACAGTCAGACTTTCCAGGAACTGTTATTCCCAGGATCTGTATCTCCAGAACTGTTTTTATGCAAGGAAACTGTGCTGCAAGAAACTGTTTTCCCAGGAACTGTACTTCCCAGGAACTGTGTGTGTTCCAGGAAACTGATGTGCAACAAAAATATACCGGCATATAAAAAAAATGTAACAAAAAAGATTGAAGCATGTCCAGCTCAATAAATACAATTCAGTAATTCAACTTAAGGATTCACCCTGGACAAATATCTGATTTTTAGGAAAAAATACGGAGCAATCAAATTTAAATAGAAATATCTAATGTTAAATTTGCTGAATATAAGAGAAAAGGTATAACCATGTGGCTTCCAGAAATGGGTAGCCATTTTGTTCAAAAACTAGGTACTCAATAAATATAAATCTTCCACTATGAAATTTTATATAGGTAACAATTATATGTAAAAAAACATACCAGTAATCCAGATTATTAAGGTAAAACGGCATCTTTTGTTTTTGAGCAGGTAGAAGAAATTTAATCAATGGATTACTGCACAGTTCCACTTATGCTGCTTTGTCGACAGAAGATGAGAGAAGACCTGCCGGAACCTTTTTCATTCTTATTTAAAGACAGTTCAAAATTTTAAATTTCTCGGTAAAATATCTTAAGAATATTAATTTTTGGTTTATTAGTTTATTCCACCACAAATCACATAAGTGAAATAATTTATTCATTTTTCAAAAGCAATTTTTTTTTTTGAAATATATATGGACTATTCCACCAAAAACCAAAATTCTGGAGTAATTCAATGATAAATATAAAAGCTGGAGGGCTGAACGCTAAGTTCACGTTTGACAAAGTAAAACTGCGCTAAGAGTTTCAACAGGGATCCTAACGGGACATTGTCGCCCGAATATAGGCACTTAAAAAAGCTCAAAATAGTGGGGACAGAAGAATGCAAATTTTGTGGCATGGAAGAAGAAGCCTCCATCCACATACTTTCCAACTGAACAGCACTCCAGAATCCTAGAGCACAGCACCTGGGAGATTACTGGATAGAAGAGGAAAATTTACATAAGTTGGAGCCTGCAGACATCCTGAAATTCCTCCGGGAAATAGGACTAAATGAGATTTTCCTCAGAAACTCAGTAGAAGTGAGAGGGCACAATAGATCTCTTAGGTCTCAGTGAATGTCACCCCAAAATACTTACATACATACATACAAGACGTTATCGTTATCAAAAATGAAAATATGAGATGGTCAAAAGTATTTTACTGGAAAAAGTGAGTCATGTTTACTACTGTATAATAGTTTCTGGTTTAATTCAAATCACCCTGTTACTTCGCAAAATTCATCCATCGAATAAATCTGATCATAATCAATTTTTAACCGAAATTGTTTGGCGTATCAAATATATTCCATGAATGGTCCGAGTGCGAGCAAAAGCTAATTTAGAATTTTGGTAAAACGTCAGGTATATCGTTAGTTAAGGAAACGGTCCCAGATTACCACAAAGTTTGCCGAAGGCTGAAAGTTGGCCCGAAAGTCAAGGAGTTAACTAATTGCCCGGTATCTATGTCTCACTTGGTATGCCGCCGATAAATCATGACATTTTGTGCAGAATGTCCACACACAAACACAAAACTACGACTGTACCAAGAAGTAGCAAAAGGGAGATAACCGTTAAAATTTATGGGCCAAGAATTTGAAAATTTTGCAAACAGTAGATTGTATTTCAAATACGAGGGCTGCTATTTACATGTCAAAAAATGAGGAAATTGTTGTGGAAGAAGGAAAAGTAGCCTAAAGCTTGAGAGTCCCAGGGAGAAGTCCCATTGGTCCTATTTATTTTCTATCCAGTGAGTTTCTCAACTTTTTTATCCTGCAAGCATTTGAACCGTTCTATTCAACAATATAATGCTGTATTACTAGCCTCTAGTACCTCACAACGTCCCGGTTTCTCCTACTAGGTTTTCCTATTGATTCGATCTTCTCACCTTTCCAGTTTTCAATATTTTTTACCACAAAAAGCCGAAATTTTGCGGAGGGGAAGTTGATTCTTCATAAAAGTGTATTGATAATTATAATAATATCAATAATGATATTTTCACTCCTGCAAAATCCCCGTGAAAAACTACATGGGTGCGTGACAGTATTTCAGTATTTTCAGGTCTGCAACTTTTGGAATAATAATGAGTTTTCTTGGAGTTATTTAAGCCAAGCCTGCATGGAATGGTTGATGTGTTATGTTGAATTGTCCGCTATTAGTCAGAGTTTGTATGATTGTATGTTATAGTTTGTTTGGCGCGCCCACTCACGATTTTCGTTCCCGGCTTAACTTTGGATTAGTGGTGATGCCGGAAAGATAAAATACCGCTTAAACAAATATATACACTACTTTGAATGTGGTGGATGGGGGAAGAATTTTATAAAGTTTGAGACTGATATAGTTGAAGATATATTTGGGGGAAAGAAAGAACTAAAACATGACATTGTCGTTGAGAATAGTCACTAGTAACACCACTAGAGGTCAAATTATTTCCGGAAATTTTTTCGAGCTTATGAATTTTCTAAAAATATTCATGAGTGAGAAAAATTGTTCGAATTTAATTTGTCCTCTTGTGGTATTCGGTAAGAAAATTCCACAGCAAATGTGCTTATTTCCAACAGCATAAATTTTCGTCTTCATCAACCTGCCATAGTATATAATAATTGCATTTTTAATATACCTAAACATTAATCATAATGGTTCAAAGAATTTAGAAATCATCTAAGCTTGTAGTTGAAATTCAAAATTATCATGTGAACAATTTAAAATGAGATCGTCAAAAAAAATATTCTGTCATTATACACGTCAAAAAAATTTCCATCCGTTCCCATGGTGATCTGTTAGAAATACACGTTCTGATTGGTTAAAAATCACATGAGTGGAATTTTCAGCTTAACTAAAATGTAAGTCTCTTAGCAAAAATATGCAGCTGCAAGGTGACTGACTCACCTCTCACTTCTATACAGGGCTTTCCACGACAAACGGTACTTATTTATACTTACTTACTTACTATCAAAAATTACTTACGATAAAGTCATGTAGGTGCTTTTCACACATTAGAAACACAATGGCCTTGAGCTTGGGTTGAAATTGAGCGCAAAATACCAAAAAGGGGTAATATACAGGAAGCTCCATGTTTAATCACACATTTGAAATCAAATCCTTCAACTTTTTAGACAGACTCGTTATATCGGAGAAGCCCCCAATACATCGTTAGAAGGAAACTCATACTTTCCCCTCTTCTCAAAGAAAAATTCTAACAATTTTTCCCCCTTATATTGTACATTCAATTGAATAATGAAGCATGTGAACTTTCCAATATTCAAATTCTGAGTTATTTCCAGAAAATTCTGTTTTCTTCAAAAAACTCCTGGATTTCAAAATAAGTATCATATTATTGTTATCTTCTGTTCCTTGTGGCATTACTTATTCTTTTTTCTCTTATTCTTTTGAGAATCAAACCACAATAATATTTTTATTTCGACGTTTCGGTAGCGTTCCAGCTACCGTTGTCAAGATAAAGTAGTAATAAAATTAATAAAATAATTTTTGGTCCCTATCTGATACAACGAAAAAATATGACAACTAGACAATCAATGATATTTTGAAGTTTAAGACTACCAAATTTTATTAAGGTCCATTCATAGTAGATCACACCTCTAGTAAAATGTGAAATAAAATTTATTTTATGACATTCTAACGATATGATAGTCTACTAGAAATGGAATCCAGTGAACTGCACGTTCCAGGAACGGCTTTTATTGGGATGGCGCTTTTTTTAAGCTTATTTTGGAAATGTTGTTAATAAAACGCGTTCGTTGTTACTTTTTTGTGTATGATCATTTTTGTTTTCAAAACATGTATAACTCAGTTTGGTGATTTTGTGTATTGAAGTGTGTATCGATTAACAACTATTCCAATGATAAATCATAAGAAAACCTGTATAAAAACTTATGATGCTATCCTGATAACGCAGGTAATTGATTATTGGAAATTTCTCTTCCTAACATTGGTAACCAAATTTGACTACATTCGGCTGAATTTTTCGTCTTTTATTATTGGGCTCTTTCAATATTATTTTTGTCGAATCCCATTGAATTTAATGCCCCTCTTCCCAAGCATGTTTACAAATACCTGACTTAAAGAACTCCCTATCTTTGATGTATTTTTTATGTTCACTTAATCGGACTTTCAATGGTCTAGATGTTTCACCTAAATAGAATTTGTCGCATTCACAAGATATCTGATGTATGCAATTTTTTGAAGATTGTTCTTCATTTTTTGGTTTCGTTTTTGTTAAGATAGATCTCAAAGTATTGTTAGATTTAAAGCTGGTTCGAATATTAAATTGATTACCAATTTTCTTAATTCTTTCTTACAAACCCCTAACATACGGTATTGTCAAGTTTTTAAAAATTATGTTAGCTGAATTATAAATATTATTGTTATTATCATGGGGTATTAACAATGAGCCTTTCTCTATATTCTTGATTTCTTTATTCACAAATTCTGCCGGGTAATTATTGGCCTTTAAAACATTTTTCAGTAGAGAGTTTTCTCCTTTGTGAAATGATTATAATTAGAACAAATGATTCTGGCCCTATCGGATAAAGGTTTTACTACCCCTTTTTTAACGCTTATAGCATGATTTGATTCAAAATTCAAATACCTATTAGTGTGTGTTGGCTTACGATAAACACTTGTTTCATACCCTGTAGGTGTTTTATTGATAAGAATATCCAAAAATGGTAAAAAATTGTTATTTTCAATTTCAATTTCAAATTTTATAGATTTTTCTCCTTCATTTATATTTATTAAAAAATCATTCAGACACTAAGTCATAAGGCCATATTGCAAAAATGTCGTCTTCATATCTCCACCAGACAATTGGTTTTAATTTTCGATTATTCACTATTTTGGCTTCAAAATGTTCCATGTAAATATTTGATAGAATTGGTGAGAGGTAAGAGCCCATGGCAAGACCAAAATTCTGTTAATAAAAATCATTATTGAACTGAAAATATATTTTTGTTATACATAATTTTAATAATTCCATTATTGCTGCCACGCTCAATTTGGTCCTTTCTGTAAGGGTCTGATCTATTTCTAATTTTGATTTGACAATTTCTATTGTTTTCTGTACCGGTACATTTGTGAAGAGACTAACTACATCAAAACTGACCAAATAATGGCTTTTGTTGAACTTTAAATCTGATTGCTATTTTTGATGTATGAATCTGTCTGTCCTGGGAGGGGTTCAATGATTTTTAATATATTTTTTTATAATTTGATAGTTTGCTGCATGGGGAATTAATAGTGCTACAATTCGGTCGTAATGGTATGTTTTGTTTATGAATTTTTGATAAACCATAAAAATGTGGTGGTTTACTGTATTTAGGTGTTAACATTGTTCTTTCACGGTAAGCAAATTCGTTCTTGAATTTGAAAAGTGTCTTAAAAATTTTGTTTTCAATTGATTTGGTAGGATCATTTGGAAGCTTAGTATAAGGGCCATTTATTAATAAATCCATTACTTTTGAACATAATCAACTTTGCTTATAATTACAGTAGAATTGCCCTTATCAGCCGGTAAAATAATATATATTAGTTCGAAACGTTTGATAGGAGGGTGTGAGGAAAAAGTATATGTTTCACACGGAAGTAAAGTGGATTTCCCTCCTCAAACGTTTACTGCTTATGTGAGAAAAAAAGTGACATACCTCACTGATCAGTGATGGGCAAATGTATGGAACCAAGTAAATAACTTTGGAATTATCAGAGATATCAAAATGAAATTTGGAAGGTGGATACTACAGTAGATTGCCTATTTGTTTTCATATTTTTGAACAATTTTGAACTTCCAGTTTTACCGGAAGTAATGTCGATTTCAAAATTTGCAATGGAACAATTTTTGTATTCGTAATAAAATGTTTCTTCTGAAACTAAAATAATATACAGGGTGTTCCATTGCAAATTTTAAAATCGACATTACTTCTGGTAAAACTGAGAAAATGGAAACAAATAGGCAATCTACTGTAGTATCCACCTTCCAAATTTCATTTTGATATCTCTAATAATTCCAGAGATATTCACTTGGTTCCACACATTCGCCAATCACTGTATATGTTGTTTTCGTTTATTTGGACTTCAAGCACTTGTGCGTGACGCCTCAGTCGTCACGACTTTTGAGCAAAACGAACACGATTTTTCAGGATCCTCGAAACCACTTGTCATGTGCCAATGCCAATGAATTTCCTTTGTTGTTAGAAGAACAGTTTTCAATATTATCGATTTTGATAATATAATTTTGCATATTCGGATATTTTTAGTGAGGTTTAACGTAATCGGTACAATCTTAACCTTTAAATAAATGTCGAACCGGTCAAACGTCAAATATTCAATGTCCGTGGCTTGAAGCTCATACGTACTTTTGTCTGCTCAAGGGGCAAGTGGAAGGTAAGACTAGGCGTCATGTCCGATAATAAACGAACGAAATTCAGTCAATACGAGCTGCTATACTAGCAGCCAAAAGTAAATAATCGAAAACACCTATTAATAGCTATATTTTTACTTTCCCAGAATGCCTTTATCACAAATTTGCCATGAATTGCAACTAAAAGCTTATATTTAATGGAAACAATTATCAAACATTTTTTATTTTCCAAAATAATTGGAATTTAACGATTCATTTCTTACTCAAAAAGTATGATATTGAAATTATTTATCCTACCTCAATACAATTGCTGTCATCACTGGCTTGGAACCGCTTGAACTGCAAAATAAAAAATACTGGTTATTTTCTGCTTTTTTGATTTTCCTTAAAACGAAAAATTTCTGAGCTTTTTCCTTCCCACGCGTCTTCGGTACAACCGAAATGTGTATTTGAAAAAACCAAAAATATAATCCCCAAAATTTAAAACAACTTAGCGAGGAATTATAGGGAAATATACATTAAATAAACTCGTGTCTTCACATTCAATTACAAAACTGTTATTTACATCTACTGCTTGTTATATATATTATCCAAATAATGCTTCGGATTGTAGAGTTATTCAATTCATTCAACAGCTCACCAGACGTCTCAACGTAGGGGTGAGTCGTGGATACCCACCGAAGTGGCTCGAGTACACTGTCTAAATTAATGTTCTCTTATATATCTACTGATCGCACTAATTTAGCAGAATTAAGTTTCACTAGGTGGGCGGATATGACAGATATTGTCAGGTTGGAACTGACAGGACCATAAGAAAAGAAGAAATCACGAGTGGTAGTGAGCTGATGCCACAATTTGACAACAGTCACTTTTATAAGCTCGAAAATATTTTTTTCATTCGGTCAATATGTCGGCAAATGCATCTAATAATTATTTGTCGCGATCTCTCAGTACGGGATCAGCAGAATTAGAGCAGCCACCGCCGGACTTTTCGAAATTAGCCCCTGATAAGACGTTTCCTCTGGAATTTATAGAAATTCTTTCATTCACCCTCAATTACATGCTATCAGAACATCCCGGAGATGCTGTTAATTTTGGAGCAGACTATTTTACGAAACTACAATTGGAAAGGATGATGAAATTGTATGATGATGATGCTCTTTCCGGAGATACTGGTACTTGTGTGATATCCACCCCCACTGAAACGACCGATAGAGAGAGAATAAGTAGAGATAGCTCCAAAACCTTTCTTGAACTGAATTTTTGCGAAATTAAAGACCCTGAACCAACAAAAATTGTGCCTAATCTGAGAAAACAGCGTCGTCAAAAATCATAGACTATGTAAAAAAACCCAAATTTTTCGTTAAATATCCAGGTATTTTATGAATAAACTATTTCAACAAACAAATTGGTATATAAGTTGTTGAGATAATGTGAATTCACCGCTTTCAAAATAATAGAAAGCTTATGAATAGTAATGAAAGTATATTGAACATTGCTGAATTTACGAATAATTTATGATTAAGTATATTTTGATGAAAATCAACCACAATATTACTGCCGTTCTCGTGGATTTTATTCCACTTCATCACCACACGGAGTTAGGTGTAGGTACTCAATTTCTAAATTTTGAAAAATATATTGATAACTATAACGTACTCTGGGATGTTATCAGTAGTAATAACCCAAGGACATTGATAGTTGTACGAAAAAATTTTATGACAAATTTCGAAAGCTTGTTGCTTGGAAACAGACCGATGCCGTAGGCGGAGGTCTGATGCCTACCAGCAACAAGCTTGCAAATTAGTTTCTCTACAACTTTGGTCCAGTAACTTTTTGTCGTAGAACTATAAATAAAAAAGTTATAAGCGAAAATCTTCAGAAATTCGAGAAAAAAATTTATATTTTTCGATGTAACAGCAAGTTATCCGCAATGACATCTCCGTACATAAAACCTGACGCACTATATAATTGTTCTGCTGTTCGTCCTTTTGATGGTTTGAAAAAAATACATTTGCTAGTTTTCTGCCAAGTGCTGTGAGCAATATCAGTATGTCAATATCTTCAGCTACAATAGTAACGGTATTAAATAATGGAGATGCAGCAAGAGCAGTGTGAACGATAAGAAAAAAAAACAATAACTGATGACATATTATTTGTACACACGTATAATATAGGTATGGTTAAGAGTACTTGAAAATAGAACTCACTTCGGAGCGCTGTAAAACCTTAGCTATTGACTTAATGAAAAAAGGATGCGATTAAAAGTTGTTCCTCAAAAAACGATCCACAAAAATAGTCAGATATCATTTTCTCGTAAAATGATAAAAAAAAGTTATATCGAAAAATATAAATTTTTTTCTCGAATTTCTGAAGATTTTCGCTTATAACTTTTTTATTTATAGTTCTACGACAAAAAGTTACTGGATCAAAGTTGTAGAGAATTTAATTTGCAACAAAAAATGTTGACAGTTTGTTGTTATCAAATAAATAGTTTAAGAGATATATCGTGAAAACCATTTCAACCCCTAATTTCAAGATGGCGGCCGTGGGACAAGGGTGGCGACCTCACAAACTTGGTTTTAGCTTCACACTGACCCCCCCTACACATCAAAAAACTAAAATTGCGTCCTCTAAAAAACACAACCCCAAATGTAACTTTTCAATGGACTAATATAAGACCAACGTGAAACAGCCGAATACGTCACCGATTATGACGTAACGGCAAAGAATGGTTGAACAAACTCCAGCATAAACTCGTGAACGTTACCAAAAATCGTATTTTTCATGCCTTCGCTTTGCTACATAGTAAGTGGTCAAAAACTGACCCCTTGGGCGTTAATATAACCTTCGACGTTCGGCGAAATGGAACTCCTGCATAAAAGAGCTCCACAAACAAATGTTTTTATTACCTATTCTATTGACCACCTAATAAAATCCTTCATTATTTTTCCTTTAAACTAATTAATTGAACTTGAATAGTTAGCCATATATGTGTAGTGAAGTTTATAAACAAACGAGAACAGAAATTTGATACGAGGCGGTGACCCCGATGTAATTGACTCATTGTTATTATCACCGAACAGGAACAATTTTCAGTTTGATATACAGTTAGAGCGTTGTCGATAGTAGTTTAATGTTAATATGTGAAAATTTGTGAAATTTATGTTTCCAGTTAACAGAATTACAAAAATATGACAGGTTGGTAATATAATTTATATATTATAACAAGTTTATCAAGAATTTCTCCACCTCACAATTTGAATAAAAATAAAATTATTTATCCTTTTATCTAAAATTCAACGGAAGGTTATTGGTCTTCCAAATAAAGTGCTTCACGAAAGTTTGGGAAATTTATAATTTTCGAAGATGTGTTTATATGTTATTAACTGAATATTCCTTTTTTTATGCGACGTTTTGCTTGCCCTTTTGCGCCATAAGCTTGCAATGTTTCGTCTAATATCACTCACAGCCAAACAACGTCTCTCCATTTTTTCAATAGTCGTTGAAGTAGCCTGAGTTGTTGTTGAAAATTCGTCACTCTCTGCATGCTTGTTGCAATTGAGGCCGGGTGATCGATGCAGTCGAGCAGTATCGTCTATAAGGATCCAATAGCACCATGACGCAGACAACATTGTCAATAACTTGCAAGAAATATGCACTAACAATTATGTACGTCCATTGAAACAAATGCCTTCCCAAATAACAACAATTCCTAACGACATTAGAATAGAACGTTCCCCTGGGATCATTTCTCTATTCTACTTTACTACTGTCATAATTACGTATTCTGGAACGTCAAGGAGGGAGCATGAAACAGGGAACAGAGCCACAAAATTTTTTGATTTATTATAAAATTTATAAAATCGAGTTTTTTCCTACAAAAAGTGCATTTTAAATGACCAGAGCAAGTGAATAAGGCTGAACAGGTATTCTGTTCCCCTACTAACATTCCATTGCGAGCTAACCAATACACAGCCAACTTAGAATGGATCACGCGTGGTATTTGTTCACATGTGGTTTTTCTTTGGACCCTCCAGACGACAGTTCCATCCGCGCCAAGCTTACGTCTAAGCATTATTGACGACAAAAATCTGAACTTCAATCTACAGTTGACTGAATAAAGTGGAAACAATAACTAATGTGGAATTTTTGAAAATACTTGAAACTTATAACACGGAAACAGAAAAAATGGTTAGATTCAACGTATTTCAACACAAATCCATAAAACTTTTGTGAAGCAGTTGTACTTCTGTGGTGATAATGTGTAATTTTCACTGCGTGCCTGTTTTCAGTAAAATAATTTAGATCTTGCAACTTTCGCAACAGCATTTCTTTTAAAACTCTCCCTGTTGATATTCTGGAAATTCCAGATTCGTGAATCAAAACAATCATTTTGTTGACAATCTATTTATTGGCAGATAACAATTCACTTTGGTTCGAAATCAAAAACGGAACAATTAAAGAAGAAGAAGCCGATGGTTTTGGAGACGACATCAGCAAATATGAGAACGTGTATAGTTATTGGGTACCTTTTAGTTTAGTTATAAACATATTCAAAGACGTTATATTAAGCTCAGTAATAATAGTGATTGAATGTTACTCAATTTATTTGTTTTGTCGTTTTAAAAAATTAAGAAAAGACCTGAACATATACATTTTCAATTTATGCTGCTTGGATCTTCTAGCACAATTCAAATCTTTAGTTGAATTTTTTTATTTGTTCGTTTCATTTGATTTCATGATCAAATATGAACATATTATTAGTAGCATAGTACAAATGTATAAGTGTAGTTTAGTGGTGTATTTTATAACTTCCCTTTTTCTAGCATTAGAATGGTTCATCACTTCCTACAGACCCCACTTATTAACTCTTTCTAATGTTATTAGAACAGCGTTAGTTGTTTTTCTAAACGTAACTTTTTTAACTGCATCATTTCTTTCTTCCTTCTCTATCGAAAGATATTGGACCAGCCATAATTGGACTGAGACAGCTATTTACGCTTCATTTTCAATATTTACATTGAATATAATTGTTTTAAACATATTAGTTTATAGGAGTAGGCTGAAACGACTTTACTCACACACATCTTATGCTTTTGATGTATCTAACGTAGTAGCTGTGTCATATCTGATACTTCTAAGTTATCATGTGATAATGCTATATCTTGATATCAGTTTCGTGTTTGAGATGTTTATACTTTTCACTTTATTCATCCCTCAACTGATAGTTCATATACATTTCCTAGCTATAATATTTATTTTGTTTAAAAGTAATATTGATGTTAGGAATGTGCTTGCTCGACATTTCAAGGTTTTAGAGGATTTTAATGATGATCAAATGTTAACTGAAGATCTGGAAATTGAAGGTAATACTTATGTTCATGCTGATAATTTTGGTAGTATTGAAGATACTCGAAGAATTAGTAGTTTTATATAGATAGAGATTTTTTGTAAGAATTGGATCGTTTTATAAAATAATTTTTGTACTTAATATTATTTATGAAAAAGCAAATCTGTTCATGTATATTTTCTGTAAATACATTTAATTTTGAAGATATTTGTAACATTTTTGTTGAATTTATACCTTTAAAAAGTCCAAAAGTACCTTAAAGGATGAAAAATAATATGAAAAAAGTTTACCAGTCTATCGATTTTCCAAATTATAAAAAAAATTCAAAACTTTTCTTTTTGAAACTCTATAATATTTGTAGGAATTGTGGAAAATAAAAAATATCACCGTATAGGGGAAGTCTTTTGCGTCCGATCAATGGTTTGTCCGGGAAAAATTCGGTAAACTAAGTATGTGTTCCGCATCTGCGCGACTCTGCTGCACGGCGGAAGACCTACTTTCTGAATCGCGGGAAAAAAAATAAATATTCAATCAGAATCTTTTTTAAATCATTGGTAAAAGTCACTGTTGTAAATAATAAATGAAAGGTGATAAATTAACTTTCACATATTTTAATTAGGAAAATAAATGCAAAAAATTATATATTCTTCATCTTTGATTCCTTTCAACTATATACATTTTGTTCGTTGAATATTCATCTTTATATAACAGTATCAAAGTATCGAAGTACCAAATTAAATTTTGGAAAAAAGAAGAAGATTCATACCCGAATCTCTTGAAATTGCTATTTTTGCTTATTATACAAGAAATCATCGAATTCAAAAATGTATGTGAATTAATTAATCTTGTAATTATATATTGTTGATCTTAAAAGTTTCCTCAACATTTCTACGCAAACCTCATTGAAATCACTTCAGTTTCATTAAAGTCACAGTACTTAATATATATAATAATATAAGCTGAAAAGCGACAAGCGCATGTGATCGTTGCTGATCAATTAGGTCACAAACAGACAAATATTGAGGTAAGCAGCAATAAGGAATTAATAATGAAATAATCAATTTGTTCCTTGATAATTCCCATCCCAAATCCTTACTAAGAAAGATTATTTTCAATACATCATCTGTTTTAACAGATATTCCATCACTTCCAGTAGTTGAAGCAGGTGTAACTGAACAGAATGCTTTCTCTATCTCTGAAATAGTTCCCTCCATTTCTATTGTCTCTTTACCATACATAAGGGAAGTTACTCCCAGACTTACTAAAATGTTTTCACAATACTTAGATAATATTCAATTTGCTTGTAAGATTGCCTTAGTGGTGAAATCTATTTATAATCATTTGAAAGACAGAATACCTAGCTCAAATAGTAGTAATGTAGTATATAAGCTTTGTTGCAATGACTGCAATTCTACATATATTAGACAAACCTCTCAGAAATTGTCCTGTCGTGTATCTCTCCAGAGTGATATAAGACTGCATCCTGAAAGATGTTCTCTTGCTAATCATGTTTCCTCTTTAGACCACATAATTGATTTTGAAGGAATTAAGATCCTAGCACGTGAAAATAATCACAATAAAAGATTATTCTTGGAAATGGCTTTTATATCTCAAGAGGATGACCGGATTAATAAGAAAACAGACATTCAAAATTTAAGTAATCTCCACTCTATCCTTTTAACTTTAGATAAACATAATTTTCATAAACATACAAGTAATAATTACAATCTTTCTTTATAGCATTTAATTAAACTTTGGTACCTCCCCCGTATTCTATGAAAATATTTTCAATTATTTTTGATAAAGTCATTATGGCTTCACTACTTCTTCTTTTTATTGTATCTCATATAAAAGAAGATCTATTCTTAACCCATTTTCGATAATTAGTCGAATTCCACGTGTTTGTGTGGATTCTCACTATGTTTAAAAATGAATTTTTATATTTTAACTTTTTAATTATTTTACAATGTGACTGTTAAGTGACTGAAACTAGGGCTCTTAAAGCCATTTGGATTGTTTTTTTCTTGAAAGAATTGCTTAATACTTTTCCCGATTATAACATCAATGATACATAGCGTAAGTTATAAAAGTGTTGTAGCGGGCTGTTTTGTAAATTATGTCTTTTTCTCACTTTTGTTGTTCCCTGAAGATGTAAATAAATATTCACGAAAGCTTAGAAATCTAAAAAGAGTACACTTTTCCTGCATTATTGCTGCTTACCACAATATTTGTCTGTTTGTATAATAATATATATTATCTTGTAACTTCAAGATTCCTGAAATTTACAAGATCATCAAATGTGTCGTATTTCGTAAATAGGAAAAATTGATAATCCGTTAATTTTATTTATGAAACAGACCTCCTTAATAACAGTTTCCATCCTTCAAAATATTGTTTCTATGCCTCCTTATTATATAATATATTTTTTTTTATAGAGATTCTTGGTTTTTTATTAGAATACAATATTTATATTATATTATATGAGAAATTTGCTGAAAATGATTATGTGCTATGACAAAAATAATGCTATCTTGAAGCTGACACTTCCCTCTTCAAAATGCCCTGTTACAATTATTTATATATTATATTATAACTGTACAAAACTTTATAATGTTCTTCGCTTCAGAAAATTGAGTCGCGCGGATGCGGAACACATACTTAGTTTACCGAATTTTCTCCGGACAAACCATTGCTCGGTGGAAAGAAACGCTGGTAACCTTTTTTGTTGCAAAACATTTCCCCTACACAGTGGTATTCTTTATTTTTCTCTACCTTCTTTTTATCGCGAAATATTGAAGAATTTCCAAAAAAAAAGTCTTTTGATTTTTTTTCTAGTTTGGGAAATCGATAGACTGGTAAATTTTTTTCCATATTAATCTAAATACTTTAACGTAGTTATATAAAAAAAAACAGCCGTACTGCTAATTACTTGTAGTTGTTACCCCTATCGTCTGGCCTAAGTATATAAAGAAAGTCTTGTTTCAGTTATTCAATTCTTCTTTATTACGAAACGAAACTTGACCAGCACTGTATAACAAAACAAACTTTTTATCTACAGATTCACTTTATTTACAAACGAATTCAGTACTAATTGATAGCATGTGAACGCCATTAATAAAATGCATGGAGAGATAGGTAAGTCAACAAATTATCAGATGAAGCCAGTTGATATCAGCGGCTCCCCAGTTTCAAAACCTAAACCAAGAACCACCAACGGATCTGAATAATTTATGAGAATAGTAGCCGCAGACTAATAAGGATCTGGGTTAATATTTGGTGCCAATATTTGATATTTGTTCTTATACTTTATACACTAATGGGGCAATAAATTTAGTCATTCATCCGTGATTTATCGTATATGATATTATCATACGTGATAAAAGTAGATACTATCTACACATTTCTTTTTTTCCATTTTAACACATCCTGGAACAAAAAAAAAAAACTGGAAATTAAATGACCAATAGCCCGAGATAATAACCAGAAGGGTATCTCGACGCTAGCCATCATATTTATTTTTTATTTCAGTTGATAAGTACCAAACTAAGGTTAAAGTGGTAGGAATTGTATTCAGTTCTTAGTCAGGAAAGTTAGGACAAAAACATCCAACTTTCGGTAGAGATCTTCAATCATTTTCCTGAATTCTCGAATGATTTTTGCCAGAGCTTGCGACGCAGCTTGCAAGCACAACGAAGAGCACTGGAAATTGAAGTCTTCAAAGTTAATATCCCTTTCAGTTTAGCTCATTCAGCTCTCTGTGGAATGAAACTTATACTCTACTTTGAAGGTGAGATATTTTCGAATGTTTTTGGCTTCATTCCTTTCACAGCTCCAGATAAGTTTGCCAAAACGATTCTGTATAAATAAAAATGCAGTTAGATCCAATTATTGGAGCATTTGTTCAACCATTCACAGCCATTTGCACCGGTCTCATTAAAGTTGAGGTGAGGTTTTAATTACCAATTAAATAAAAATTTTCCTTGCACCATGACATTTATGCTTAAGTTAATTGATAGTTAAATCTAATCCACAGATAAGGTAGGGTTTAAGATATATAATTCTTAATTAGAGTTATGTCAATATGGCAATCAACTGAAGTGCTTGGTGTATTTGAAAGATAAATTCCTATTTCAATAAAATATCGATTCAATGAATTTTTAAGAGGATGAAGTTGACCTGTGAATCTTTGACATATACTAAACCTTGGAATTCCAAGAAGAAGATATCAGAGGGAACTAAGGGATGGATGCAACAGCTTTTAGGAAAAGATTCCTGTCTTTTCATTTGTGTGAAATCGTTTCAAAACATCTACAGATCTGTAGCTATCTGATTGAGCCTCAAACTTCCTTTTAATCTTCGTCCAGGACTATTATCCTTCCAGCTTAACGCACCCTGCATTCTATTATGTGCTTGTACTTTCTTATTTTGATATTTTTCTCTTTCCGCTCATATTGGAAACTCCAACCTTTTGTTTTGGTTATTTTACAAATTTGAATATCTAATAGTTGGCATATTTGACACCACTATTACCAACAAAATTGCTATTTTTCAAATTATTCCTGAATGTCGAAATACCAACTCACACCAAACACATTATTTACTAACTAGTACCTTAACCACAAATGGCGCAAAACACACCACTTTTAATCGATGGTTAAAGTTAATCATGAATTACTGAAGCCAAAAGATAAATGCGATCGGTGCAAAGAGCAGTTAAAGTGAAACGAAATTCTCCAGCTAGAAATTAATAAGTTCGTATTATTATTCACACTGCATGGTTCAGACCATTTTTTTCATTATTATATAGGTATTCTCATTCAAGAATTCTCATCTGCTGACAGGCTTCCATTTAAATTTTAATGTAAATACAACTTGGCCTATTTATCTAATGGAATAAGCTGTTTTCTTTCACATCGCCTCCCTCAACCAACAGCTTTGTCCGTTCTATTTTGAGATAATTATGCATATTTTATGAAAGTTGTATTTCCGGTTTTATTAGGTCGTTTTTGAGTATTCAGGGAGGAGCTCACAATATTATGCCGCAGTTTCACACCATATGGTTTCATACGCCTTGTGATTTAAAGTAATAAGACCCAGTTATGGCAGTTTTTTAAAATGGGCTTTTATAAAATTATATTTGAACACTATATTCATTTAATTAGGGATTTGGGAAATTTTATATGTGATTCAATTTCTGGAAGTTGAATCAATTTTCAAAATTAAGCTTCATCAGTATCTTGAACAAACAATACAATGGTGAACTGGCAATGAAAAATCACAAACTTCAAAATTGTCAATCAGGAACTGACGGTTAGTTCTTTTTTTTTCATACTCATGACTAGTTTTCAACAATGTCTCTTAGGTTAAGTAGTCCAAAGCAAATGTTACAAGTTACAAGAAAAAAGCACGTGGCGCCAACGGATCACTACACTAGAATGCTGTCAAACTGATATCTAAGATCCAGACCTTCAACTATTCCTAATTTGATAAAAGTCAACATATAGTATACGGTGCTATTCAAAAGTCCCCTCTCCCCCTCGTATCTTTTGAAGTGTTGTAAACTTCTCTACGAATGGTAACAGGTGACGTAATAGTACCTAATAAATGACGTCACAGTGCCACTCTGGCCAATAATTTTAAATAGAACCTTATGGCAAGTGATATCTCGTTTGGAAGGCATTGACATTAGCTACATAGCAATATTAATTTTGTTTGGGTTCAAACTAATTTTGACGGATAAATTAAATAAATACCAAAATTTTTGAAATTATTTTTTTAAATTCAATTAATCAAATATCGACAATGGATTCTTATAGCAAGTGTTCGAAATGTGCTCCGTCTACTTCCTGACAGTAATACATCCTATTAGTAAATTCTTGTCGTACTCGTTCGAATGTGTCAGCTGAAATTGCATTGCATTCTTCAATAATTATTTCTGTCAAAACGCCAATACTATCTGATGCCGTAGTATAAACCTTGGATTTCAAGTACCCCCGTAGGAAAAAATCTAATTGTGTCAGATCTGGTGACCAAGGTGGCCATTCTATAGGACCTCGCCGGCCGATCCATCTACCTCGATATTCTTCATCCAGGTAACGTTTTACTGCACCATAATAATGTGCAGGAGCACCATCTTGTTGAAATGTTATTTCCAGATGGCCGAATTCATCTGGATTATTTTCCAGAATTTCAAGAATTAATGGCTCAATTGCATTTTGTAACATCTCCAGATACACTTCACCGCTTAAATTTGAATTAAGGAAGACTGGACCAACTATGTGGTTTCCCAAAATACCTGCCCAAACATTGACTTTTCCTGGAAATTGGGTATGTTGTTCACGGAAGATGTGAGGATTTGTGTCAGTCCAATATCTTACATTTTGTGTATTCACATTTTCATTTCAGAGTTTTCTGTCGGGGTCGTCATCCGAAAGGTGGTGCACCATTTTTAACTTGTATGGATGAAATTTATTTTTAGCCAACACTCTCTGTACTGTACTTTTACTTACTTTACAGATAGACGCAACTTTAGTTGGAGAGAAAGTAGGGTTTTCTACCATTTCAGCAACTATATCAATTTTTTTATCATCATTAAATGTTCGTCGACAGGATCGTTTGGCATCTTGAACACTACCTGTTGCTTCAAACTTGTGAAGAAGCTCCCTCAAATAAGTTCTCGAGATAGGGCGATCCTGGTATCTCTCATTGAATAAACGCTTCGCTTTATGGAGATTCTCTCTAGATTCACCAATTATTATTAAGATAGCTGCTACTTTGTCGGCTTGAGTACGTACCATTTTGCCTATGTAAACTCCTAAACGTCTCGTTAAACAATAATAAAATTAAATATTTAAGCTCTTTAGGAAAACTTTGCAAAGCAACAAATACTATTAAATTGAAACAGTTAATTTTTTTGAAAATTTTTTGACAGTTCCTAGAACTAATCAAATTTCCTCATTTTTGATCATATGAACAATTTCACCCAATCATGTCAACATTACACTGAAAACAGACCTTGGGGCTGTTTTCACACGTTGCTATGGATGCATATTGATTTATTTCGACTTTGAAGTTTCAAATATTTAATATTTCGAAATGTCACATTTAACTTTTCTAATTGTTCCTTTGTTAATTGCACCTTTAGATAAATTGTTTAAGATCTGTTCTTTTTCTATAATAAGCAAAAAATTTTCTATCCGAATAACCCTCGGACATTGATAAATGCTCAAAAATTTTATGACAACTTTCTCAAGCTTGTTGCTTATAGGCAACAGACCTCCGCCTACGGCGTCGGTCTGTTTCCAAGCAACAAGCTTTCGACATCTGTCATAAAATTTTTTCGAACAATTATCAATGCCCTTGGGTTATTACTACTGACAACTAACCAGAGGCGAAATGAAAAATCTTCAATATTTAAATGTGACATAATAAATTTGGTATTCATTTAATTCATCCGTTAAAATTAGTTTAAACCCAAACAAAATTAATAGGGCTATGTAGCCAATGTCAATGCCTTTCAAACGAGACATCATTATTTACTATAATGTCCTATTTAAAATTATTGGCCAGAGTGGCACTGTGACGTCATCTATTACTATTACGTCACCTGTTACCATTCATAGAGAAGATCACTTTACTTCATTCACACCCTCCAAATTTAATTAATGTAAGTGTAGCCGTTCAAAAGATACGAGGGGGGAGGGGACTTTTGAATAGCACTTTATATTTTGAAGTAGACAATTTTGCTGACTACTATACGCTCCATCATAAACTGTCTTCTTTCACTTGCATATATCATTTTGCAGTGTAAAGTTTGAGTCAACTAAGACCCGATTTTTTCATTCCAAGAATAAATTCTTCTTATTCCAGTTCTTTGTAGTCGCTCCAACCAATAAGGCTATTAGAGACGGAAATTGAAGGTATACTACTTGCCGTAATAGATTTTGTGCGAACTCAAAGTTGTCGGGTCTTTGTTCGAATGTAATTCGATACGATACCGTCATAGTCCGCAATATAACTTAGAGGGGATATACGATGAGATAGCTGCATTAGAAATATTACGTCCACTATATACATGTACAAATAATAATTATATAAGGTGATACAATCTGGTTTCTTCAATAAATCTAACTAACAGTTATGCGTCCATTTGCTCACCCAAAACAGTTTCCAAATTGTCTGGTAACTTATTTTGTTTTCTTGATACCAGGTATTCGGAGCAATCACATATATTATGTGATTATGTTACATACAGGGTGTACCAACCTTACAACAAACTTCGGTATATGGGTTATTTCAAGAGATATCAAAAAATGTTATCAATAAAAATAGTAGATGGGCTGAAGGTCCATATTTTGAAATTATATCGAACTATACAGAGTGCTGCATAACTCCGTTACAAACCAAACATATGAGTTTTAAAATGGGAACCCCTGTGTATTATACCGAATTCGGATTGGTTACATTTTTTTGAAACTTTTGATATAAGGTTTTGCCACGTTATACAGAGTCCTTCAAAATATATGGACACGTTTATGTGAAAATCGTAGGTAAATCAACGCTCTGTAGCTTGTTGTACGTTAAAAAAAATGTATTTTGCCAAAAAGGGTTTTGTAATATGATGCAATATCTCCTTATCCTATTGAATTTCAATTATATTCTTTCTTGTATACAGGGTGAACGGAAACTCGAACCTGCCATTTTTTTATTTCAAATGGAACACCCTGTATTTTATACAGAAAATAGAATCTTCGGTTATGTAACTTTAATTTTTGTCAAGCATTCCCTATGCCCAAAGTTTATAAAAACACAGCTATTTTGTATTATTTATTGTAAAATATAACTATAACTGACCTATTTAAACCGCAATAAACTTTGTATGTAACAAAAAATCCTAATTAATAATTAATTTCAATGAAAAATTTATTTTAAACAAAACTAGCCACCAAAAGTATAATCCCAACCGTAATATTAAACTAAAGGTTCAAAATGTTCACCGTTAACATCAATGCAATGCTGCAGAATAGTTCAAATGATTGACTAACGCTTCTCAGCATATCAACGTTAGCAGATCGAAATGCCGCACTAATTATCTCTTTCATGTCATCTCTAATAACAGGGGATTTTATAAAATTATTCCTTACAAATCCTGAAAAAAATAAATAAACTTTTGTTAAATCGGGTGACCGAGCTGGCCATTCATCATTGCATTGATGTTAACGGTGAACATTTTGAACCTTTAGTTTAATATTACGGTTAGGATTATACTTTTGGTAGCTAGTTTTGTTTAGAATGAATTATTTATCAAAATTTATCATAAATTAGGATTTTTTGTTATATACAACGTTTATTGCTTTCACATAATTGGTCAATAATTATAGTTTACAATAACTATTACAAAATAACTGTGTTTTTATAAACTTTGGGTGTAGGAAATGCTTGACAAAAATTAAACTTACATAATCGAAGATTCTATTTTTGTTATGAAATACAGGTTGTTCCATTAAAAAGAAGAAAGAAAATGACAGGTTCGAGCTTCCGTTCTCCCTGTATACAAGAAAGAATATAATTGAAATTTAATAGGATACGGAGATATTGCATCATGTTACGAAACTCTGTTTAGCAAAATGCATTTTTTTTACTTCAACGTACAACAAGCTACAAAGCGTTGATTTCAAAAAAATGTAACCAATCCGAATTCGGTATTATGCAGCACTCTGTATAGTTCGATATAATTTGTTAATATGGACCTTCAGCACATCTACTATTTTTGTTAATAACATTTTTTGATATCTCTTAAAATAACCCATATACCGAAGTTTGTCGTAAGATTGGTACACCCTGTATATTGCAGGTGGGTTTATCTTCATTTGCTGTTAAAAACTTATGGGTTAAATTAATGTGCCCTAATCGGAGTCGATTATTTCTACAAAGAATATTTTTGTGGATAGGAAAAAGACTTTCTACTGTATGTTGTATTTCATGAGTACTCCCAGCTATATAGCAAACATTCTGCTCCAGTCAATTGAAATGGAAATATCGTTTATTTTTTTGTATCAATCATATTTTAAATGATAATATTTAATTCCAAATTTCTTTCATTTTCTGTAAATATTTTTCCATTCGATTGAAAACCCTCCAAATTATTAAAGCAAATCCTTTTTGCATTTTATCTTTCCCACAATTCCTCAGTGCGAGATAGCATCTTTTTTAATTGGATTTCTAATGAATTTGATATATCGATGAACTGAATTCTTCAATCACGAACCATTCAATGCCCCACCTGCGTCTAATATAAATGCAGATCAACCGGTTTCTCTGTATATAACAGATTTATGAATTGACGTGGACCCACAACAAAGGGGGTGGTAACTCGAACGAAAATGTATAAAACGTATACAAAACTCAACAACAGGTAACGATTTTATGATGATAAAAAAATTAAAAGTTATAAAAGTTGTACTATTGTGTTCGAATTTCAAACTATTATGTAGAATCAACCACTCATTATCCCAAGCAATTTTTATTTTCAATGAAAAAATTGTAGGATCAGTTCAAAAATTCAGACATATCTATACAGGGTGAATCACGACTAACGGGACGGAGGTTTATGGCGAAACGGTAAAAATTTTGAAATGTTTATCACTTCAGTAGTTTGTACATTTATTTAGGCTACATTTTAAAATTATTTTGAAATATACAGGGTGTTCCAATAAAGTGTGGCGTACCAAAGTTATATTTTCTCTTATGGAACACCCTATATTTGATTGCATTTTCTGATTGTCCCCAAAAAATAAAATACTGTTTCATTATGGTTCCCTATACCTAAATACAGAGGGTTCCGAGTTATGTTGACTTTTTTAAAAATGTGAACATTTCGAAAAAAATTAATAACTCATTGATATAATGAATTCTAGCGAATTTTCTCTCACAGCTCAATAGTCGGACATTTGTTGAATGTATTCCACGATTGAGTACTGAACATCTCTTCACAGGGTGTTCATAATTTTCGGTTGAACTATTAGATCATTCAATTTGTAATATTGGGCTTATTTTAAATGGAACACCCTGTATTTTAATAATTCACCATGTTCAAAAAAATGTCCTCTTTCGGATGGTGTGAGGGTGTCCTATACCTAGGTATTATAATTTTCGTGCAATTTACAGTTTTCTTAAATTGTATGGTAAATTGATTCCAAGACATCTGCAATTCTCTCTAAATTTTATACTAATTATCTTGACAAAGTTTCTGTAAAATAAAACAGTAAAACTGTTTATAAATATGCACACTTACCGATAAGTATTTGAGTACATAATAAAACAAAAACACATTATCAATAAAGCAAATACATAAATACTACGAAACGAACAACAAATTATTAAAAGCAAAAATTGGGAAATAACACTAATGGATGCTCGAAATGCTTGTCATCTTATGCAATGCGACACGTGTTTCTGGCTTCAAACTTTGTACTTACATTATTCATACATATCGGGTGTTATAGACGCGAAAACGTCCGAAATTATTAATTTCATATTGTTGGATATTTTTATCATAACCCCATTCGAAGAAATCCATCTCGGTCAGTTCTGGTGACCTAGCTGGCCAATTACAATTACCTACCATTTATGTCTTAATTTTCTATTAGGGTAATTCCTAACAGCACGAGAAAAGTGAGTGAGAGAAGTGATCTGAAGCTAAGTCTAATTGTAATCACATTTTCTTTCTGATGCTAAGTGGTAGGTTTTCGAAAAGGATCTAAAAGATATTTTCCAAAAAACTCAAAAATTTTCTTCTGTCCAGGTGTCCGTCAAAAACATACGGGACGATAACATATTCGCCCACAACCGTAGCATTATACAAATTGGACATTTAAGAACTGTACGTTTACCACAAAAAAATTAGCGGAAACATAAAATTGAATTGTTAAATTTTCAATTTGAAGTTATATTACAGTTTATAGATATTTTTATTTTCTAGATTTTTTCTTAAGTGGGTCGTAGAAAAAATATGCTGCTCGACTCGTGTAGATTGTCCTTATCGCACTTGAACGATTGGGCACTCCGCCTACAGCGTCGTGCTCAAACTTCGTCCTCGTGCGATATGGCCATCATATCCACACTAGTTGCACAAACTACTATATTTCTATCAAAATATGCCCTTTTACATTTAAAAACAACCTGCCAAATGTCAAATCAATTTATCCATCCATTTTGAAGTTATCGAATTAAAGCATTCAAGTTTTCAAAATTTCTACACCCTGTATTTCGAAAAGTAAATGTGCTAGACCCCTTAATCGCGCAAAAAAAATTATGGAAATAATAGTAAAAATGTATTCGAACAAATTCAAGTAGATCACCAGCACTGCGAATACCAGCTTTGCATAGAATTTTAATATAGCATCGGTGGTTCAGTGGTAGAATGCTCGCATTCCACGCGGGTGGCCCGGGTTCGAATCTTGGCCAGAGCATATGAATCGCTGCTTCGTAAACGAGAGAGGGTCTAAGAAGAGAGCACAAGCACGCAAGCAAGGCACATAACGAAGCAACGCAACATAACGTAGCGTAACGTAACGCGTTACGGTCAGATCTTTTGCGTCACGACCCCTGGTCACTCAAACATTATCTGACGTAAAGAACCAAAGTTCCAAAAATATCAGGTTCATTTTGATGCACGAGTGTAATTAGGTAGAATATTTCTAGAGTAGAAGAAATAAAAGTATTATATTTTGGGTGTACTTGCGGTCACTTTTTCTTGAATGAAACTTAAAGAATCTGGTCCAAATCGCGACATTTCAACGAATTTTAAAATTTGGCATATGTCACAATGACAAATAATGCACAATTTCAACACTTGTTACTATAGTTACGGACCTACAGGGAAATTTTCGATAGCTAGCGGGATCTTTTCGATAGTTAGCGGCATATTTTCGATAGTTAGCGGCATCTTATCGAGATAAGATCCCGCTTCATATGGGATTTTTATACAGGAGGGTAATATATTCGCTGTAATTTGCTACCAGCAAATTATCAGTGAGTTTTGATGTCATTGGTCGATTTGAGCTTTTCTTCCCATCACGATGGGCTGACAGAATCGTTTAAAAAGTAATCATCATTATTTCTATTTGTTATATTTGAGATTCCGGAGAGAATTTCATTCATTACAAATTGTACCACATCGTTTGGAGGTCAATGCCTTTTAAAAATTCTTATTCGTCAAACATTTCAAAACTATTCACTCGTTCTTGAACGTTCATGGTTTTCTCTGGTCGAAAATCAGTTGAATCGCCTGCAAAATCTACAAATCTAGTCATATTTATTCTACAAAAAAATTATTATCATTTGACCTGACAATAAATGATCACTTTTGACAGATTAAATTGACTTGCTGGTTATCGGGGTGTTACGAGTTACTTTGCATTGAACAAACCAATTTCAAGTTGACCTAGCGTTCGCCACAGTTCATCCGGTGACCTCTCGGTTACCTACTAAGCGGCCCTCAAAGATCAATTGTGACAGCCTGTGGAGAGTCTTAGAAACTTGAAGTTTCTTCGGGCTCATTACCTGAAGCAATTCTGCACCTTTCTCATCCGATACCTGCTCAGGTGTCACAAGACAAGCTCCACAAGTACGTTCAAAACACATGAGACGCTACTGATAAATTAAAGCTTCATCTATGTGGAAATAAGTTATGTCAGATTCGGGATCTTATTCTATGAAGCTTGACTTGTTTTTGTCTCTTTCGTTGCATAATTTTTCATAAAATATCTGCATTGCCAACTAACCAAATTGTTGTTCAAAAATATTGAGCCTGAATATTTGATATATACAATAGCGTCGAAAATAACTTCCTCTTGATTTGTATTTGCAGCCTCAGATAAGAATATAAATTTTCAAATAAATCTCCGAATCTGCAGCATAAAATGATATTTAATGCCCACAGAGCTCATTAATCGCTTCTAACTCCCAATCACACATGTTTAATTGCAATTTACCAGTAAACATTTCGAATTCATGCTATAAATAAATAAACATTATATTGCATTATTCCCTGGATAAAATCATATTACGTTTAACTGTTAATTTCGTCTATTTCTGTATCGTTTGAGTTTCAGCTTTCTGTAGTCGTTCAATTATCAACTACATATTAATTTGATTGGAAATCAGTTGAAATTAATGCAGCGAATGGAAGCTACTGTTGTATAGATTAAAATGATATTAAATAGTTCCACTGTAATTACATACAAATACAGTGGGAAGTTACTACCATCGAAAACTTTCACGCTATATCAACAATGTCCGTTTACTTAGTTGAGTGACTGGCAAACAGTTCAGGTAAGCAGTTCGGAGTAGTTCTATAGCTCTGAAACTATATCATTTTATATATTAAGAAGCATCTCCACATTCCGATAAGGATACAATAAGATCTGTATGGTATTGTTCCATTGTTAGTGATACTTTAATTGAATATTTGGATTCCTCGATGTTATAATGGCTGAGCCATTTGGGGAAAATGTGGCATCAACATAGCCTGTATTCAATTTGGTCGTGAAACATTATCTTTGTCTACAACATTTCAGATATAAAAATATTTCATGAAATTTATCTTCTGATGGAATAGAAACTAATGGTATATTGACTAAAAGTCAATAAAGATAGTTGGGGCTTATGAACTTCAACAGGAAACTCGAAATATTTTAATTTTACATAAAAATGAACGAAGAGGTTATCTGGTTTTATGTTCATCACTGCCTTTGAGGCGATCAAGTAATAAGTAACTGTACAGTAATTCTTATATCGTAAATGTTTCCTCAAAACTATAAGAAAAAGAAGCTTTCCAATTTTACTAGGATTACTGTTTCAATTTTGTGACCTTCTAGATGTTTGTTGACAAATATAATGGTAATAATAATAATAATATTGGAATAACGAGTTATAAACGTTCTCCATGTTTCATTTATTATAGAAAAATATATTTTTTTTATTTATTTATTTATCAACGGGAGAACCCAATATAATGATACAAGAATAATACATTATAGACTAAAATATTACATAGAAAATTTTTAACAAAAGTACAATAGATTCGCGGGTTAATTTTCCGTGAATTGATGAAAAAAGTATATAAAAATACATTGCAATTATGACATAAATCTGTTCGTCACCAGTCATCATCTGATTCTTGGTCAAGAACTTATTCTGGGTGTAGAGCTCCCTCTAGCTCTATCTCGTCAACAACTTCTTCTTAGTCTACAGTTTCCTCTAATTCTACCTCTTGGGATAACATATTATCGCTGTCTTTATAATTCCAACACTGGCGTGACTCACACGAGCCACAAATAGATGAGCAGACGACACGAGCGCCACGTAGAGCACACGCGCGGCGAACGACGGAGGAACGAAAGTAATAAATTATAGCGTATACATTCAGATACACTGGTTTTTCCCCGGGGTATCAAAGGTATGACTTATATACATCGATGGAAAGGTGGGAATTCTCCCATTACACTAGTTAAGGTGTTAAAATGTTAGAAATAAAGAGCAGGGAGAAAAAAGCCACAAAAAAAAGTGCATTTTTTCCTTAAGCCCGCGTTTTCTAATTTTATTGAAAAATGGACGACTTCGTCAAAAAAAGTAATTGCACAATCGGAAGGTAGACATTCTTAGCTTTCAAATGATGTATCATAGAGACCAATCGGATCATGTATACATTTTCAATTGATGGGTGTTCACAAAATTTCCCCGCGATCCAAAAACAGCAAAAATTTGGGATTCAATAAACAACGATTAAATGAAAATTAAAAAAAATTAGGGTATACAAATTTCCAATGATGACAAAGGACCTTATGAGGACCCATAATCAAGAAAATTTTGAGTAAATTAGTGCAATACAAAAAAAAAAAAAGAACAAATTCCTGGCGAGGTCAAAATGGCCCGGGAGCAGAAAGTTTGACCCGTGTTCCGATATGGCCAAAAGAGTCAAGCGTGACTCAATTCACAGGGTATGATAGCAGTAGAATTCCTCTTTCACATGAATTTTGAATCATGAGAAAATATGCATTTTTCACAAAGTTATTGATTAATTTGTCCCCCCGCTGATGTGTAAATACACGGACTGTGCTCTCCGGCATACAGCATAGAAGCTCTTTATTCGAGGTGCGCTTGGTGCCGTTTTTCTCGAAACCGGTCAAATTTTCGAGAAAAATCATATTGACCATTTTTGTAGAAAATTAACTGAACTTTAATTTTTATACGAACCAAAAATCTCTAACTGCCATATTTCAGGAGATATTGACTGAAAACCTATTTTTCTGGTCTTTTGGGGCCATTTTCTGCGCCCTTGCACGCGTTTTCATGCAGAACTTTGTCTCATGTTTAATGAGTTACCAAATCCAACTTCCAACCGGAAGATGAAAATAGGGCGTAATTAATGTTAACTTCTTTCCTTTATTTACTGGAATATTTTTAGGATGCTCGAAAATGGGAATAATATAGTGAGCTTTTCAATCCAATTGATAAAAGAGAGTGAAGAAGCATACAATTGTCAATTTTAACATACAAAAAGGTAATCAGTCTTGCAAAACTAGTCATTTTTACTATCCTGTAGGAATTACCAATACTAATAAACATCCCTAATGTCCTTGAAGGATTAATTGCTTCGTGGAACTGTCAATTTGAATCAATTTTCTAATTCCTCGTGTCAGCTAGATATCCAACACGAAGGGGCAACAACATAGAATTACACATAGGAACTCATGTCTGTCGAGTAAGATAAAAAGAGTGCAAAAAAAAACACCCAACTGCAAAAATACCGCTAAAACATTGGTACTCGCACGTTTCTTGAATAAAAGCAGCCTCGACCTCTCCGTGCTGTGACAGATTATGTGTTCGCGTGTCACAAAGGCCACGGTGCCAACATGCAAATTTGTTTTGGTAGATTTTATTGCCGCCTTCATTATCCACATTTGAATTTTGTTGACTGGAGTGAGCCGTTTTATTAGAAAAGTATGTAAATGTCTATTAATGATAAGTTGTGTGAAATGAGGAGTTGGAAAATAATACCAGCAATTTAGTTATTGGTGTTGGGAGTTAGGGGAAGGTTCATGTCTTCATGTAATCGACAAGAAACTGGAACACTAGTCTGTAATCTGCGGTGTACTCGGCAGGATCGATAATTATATACAGTGTAAAGTATAACTTTTTCCACATTCAAAGAAGTGAGCTGAAGCTTAGCTATTTTAAATGGAACATAATATATACACTGTGTACACTCAAATTCGCAACTCATGGGAAACTTTTTTTATTGTTAACATTACGAAAAAAAAAAGTATTCTTCATAAAAAGTTCTGCATGTCCTAAAATACAATCATGAGATATACATTTTTTCAGTATTATACGAGTTTTGTACAAAAAATTAATTTTTCCCAAGAGTAAAGTACCTTTTACTTCGACAATATTGAGAAATGTTATTGAAAAAAATGGTTTTGTGCTTGCTCAATATTGTTTCTATCTACTAATCACTACGCTACCATATTTATGCGTCAAATTCTAGCGCCTGCTGACAATTACTATCAAACATTCATTAGTCTGTCAGCGCATCATAGATTACCCTAACTACAGTGAAATTTGCATTTTTCCAAAATAAGCTGGTATAATCATATATTTGAACATAGTTTTCAGTTCTGAACAACTTTTTTCACAGCATTTTCCAATATTGTCAAATTTAAATGTAGTTCACTTTCATATTTTTGACAAACCTCGTATAATACTGGAAAATTGATATATGATGATTGTATTTCAGATTTCGGAACATGCAGAACTTTTTATGAAGAATAAGTTTTTTCCCTAAAATTGATAATAAAAAAAGGTAGAACGTGTCGCGGGACACACGGTAGGAACTTCAGTTCCTTTTATGCAAAAACTATGTAATACATCTGACGTTATAGATAAACAATTTGCATATTCCTCGGTGGTTGAGTAGTCAGCAAACCAGACTCTCACGCGGTAGACCCGTGTTCGATTCCCCGTGAAGAAGTTTTTTTATTGTTAATTTTATTTTCAAATAATTATTCTGCTTGATATTAATAACGACAACAGGTAGACGTTCGAAATATTTAGCAGAATATTCATTATTAGGTATAGATAATGGTTCGGTACCCTTCATGAGGGAGTCTGACTGGCAACATCTACTCATAACAGCATCGTATATTTAAAAAGAGAAACCGTAGCATTATACAAATTGGACATTTAAAAACTGTAAGTTTAACACACAAAAATAAGTGGAAACATAAAATTGAATTGTTAAATTTTCAATTTGAAGTTATATTACAGTTCATAGAAATTTTCATTTTCTAGATTTTTTCTTAAGTGGGTCGTAGAAAAAATATGCTGTTCGACTCGTGTGGATTGTTCATATCGCCTACGGCAACGTGCTCAAACTTCGTCCTCGTGCGATATGGCCATCATATCCACACTAGTTGCACAAACTACTATATTTCTATCAAAATATGCCCTTTTACACTTAAAACCAACCTGCCAAATGTCATCAATTTATCGATCCATTTTAAAGTTATCGAATTAAAACATTCAAGTTTTCAAAATTTCAACACTCTGTATTTCGAAAAGTAAATGTGCTAGAACCCTTAATCCTTATATAATTTTGTCCAATTTTACGAGAGTAATCTACATGCAAACGTTGTAATTACCCTCAACGTTCGAGATGCTCATACCATTTTTTGCGCGATCGTATTGAAATAAATTCCGAATAAAATAATTTAAATTTCTTCGAAATTAACGAAATGTCAAGAGTGACATTTATATTTCTCTATCAGTTTAAAATATATTTTGCATTTTGGTGAAATTGTTTCTAGGCTATTTATTACTTTTCGACGTCTGAACGGTAAGTAAATCTCTTACCGACGTGTTAAACTTAGAAACCAGTAAATGCTGTGAATAAACAAAAAAGATCAATCGCGCAAAAAAAAGTTATGGAAATAATAGTGAAAATTTATCCGAACAAATTCAAGTAGATCACCAGCACTGCGAATACCAGCTTTGCATAGAATTCCAATGACATCGTCTTTGGGATAGGTAGAAAACTGAGAATTCATTGCTTACCAAAAGAATTTCGTAACGCCATCCGTATTCAAGATGGAGGGCGTTGAACGAAAAAAATTCACAAAAAAGAACAGAACATCACATTACCGATACCCATTCAAAGTTAACGTTTGGGCAGCAACTTTAGGTAACAAATTAATAGGTTAATACATTCTACCTAGTAATTTAACTAGCATATCATCCTTCATCTATTCAAATCAGCATTTTTTCAAAGGAAAAGCGGAGAAAATATTCAGGTGTGCGGAGCAGTACCAGAGTTTGTAAATGTTTGGAAAAATATCATCTTGAATTATTTGCAAAATATGAATACGTTTGCTTTTTTCACGTTTGTAAGATATTTTCCTATCAGTGTGTACCTTTTTCCCCATTTACTAGATAAATAAACACATAGAAATCATAAATATATAAAAATATCCTAAACTGACTTCCAGCTTCTCCTGTCAACGAGATAATAAATCCTTGTCGTCACCTGCCAGAGGATTTGCATATTATATTCTGATGATATTTATGACAAGTCTCATTGCAGCTGTCTGTTAAATTGCCTTTATAAGGTCTAATAATCCTGATTTTAGAGATAAAACCGCCAATTAAACATGGTATATACACAAAGCAACCTTAAAGTTGTGATAATTATAACGTGGAATGTGCATTATTTTTTTCATAGTTTCAGAAATTAATTTGTATTTGGTTTAGTCGATGTTGACTGGAAGTTGTTCAATTTTCAATTTAGAGAGATGAAATGAATTTGTTTCCCATGTCTGAGTGAAAAAATATTCAAATTATTCGTAAATAATTATTAATTTGAATTTGACAAGAAGCTGTTTAAAATTCATAGTGTTTTTTCGATTTTCCTTCCCAAAACACACAATTTCCTGGATTTCTAGTATATTTTCAGCTGAAAAAATTTTATTCTCCAAAACTTCGGAGTAAGGAAAACTCCGCAATTTTGAAATTGTTATCGTTTTGTCCTTGATACTTGGAAATATTAATTTATTAATAGTTTTTTGATAAATGTGGATTTTTTTCTCTGAATCGATTGATTGCCATAACAACTTTGTAACTACCGAAGTATACAGGTCATAGGTTGATTTTTGGATTTTCAAATGTTCTTACCACACTCCTTTCTACGATTTAAAAAATGGGTTACTACAGAGTAGGTACTTTCAGTTTATGATCAACAGCTTCGAGGATTACAAACGACTTTTAGAGTTAAATGGATATTTTGATGAAGACCAAATAATTGCCTGGAAAGCAAAACTGATAAATAATAACCCAAGCTGATTTTCCTTCCCTATAAATATGTTAATTTATAAATCTCAGATTTAAAACATTTCAAAAATAAAGGAGGCCGTTGCTATTCGTGGTAAGTTTATAAAAACTGGAGTTCGTGACTGCTAAAACATTCTAAATTATAATTTTCAATAGCACGAAGGATATTTTAACCCTAATTGAAAACCAATCTCGTTCTAACCAACACCTATTCTATCAATTTTTAACGTTTTAAATTCCGGTGAAGCGTTAAATCTCAAGCTGCCCAAAAGGAAATGAATTTTTTCCGTGTAAACTACATAAATATTAAATTCGGATGATGTTATTTGTTAATGTATTGATTCCCATGAATATTTATTAGGAAAATAGATAGTGAGTAATGAATAATGAATAAATTTGTTATACATTTATGATATTTGCATATAAACAATATTACCAACAACAATATTTATTCATAAGATTAGGAGAATGATAATGTACGTTTATAAATTGATAAATTTGGCACTTGCTTCCCACAAACTGTTTAACAAGTATTTAAAAGCGCTTGGACAAAATCATGGGCAATATTGTTTCTATTAAATCTGTCAACGTAAATATATCAAAATCAACGATGAGAATTGATACTTTGGGATAAGCATCCAGTGTTATTTTAAGCAACAAAAACCAAATGAAAGTAGTCACAAATGCTACGAAGTATCGCCTATGTTTGAATAAGAACTTAAAACATTGTGGCTGGAGCTGGGTAATAATTTCCAAGAAAATGAAAATGCTTTCCCCTTATACTGATACATCATAACCAAATAAACCTCTCATTGACCGTAATTTGTAGGTAGCATGGTTATAACATGGTTATAACCTTGGAATGTACAGGGTGTCCCAATAAGAATGGATCTCGGCCATATCTCGGGAACCGTTTAAAGTACAGCTTCGGGAGAAAAAATTATCACAAAAATGACCTCTAGAAAAACCTGGAAATTATTTACAGAGTTGTAGGTCCACCGCCAGAGGGCGTAAATATATACCAAAAATTATAAAATGAATAATTTACAAATATTGCCTTATTAAGATGCATTTAAACTATGATTATCGTATTCCTCAGGAAATTCAGCGTATATTTGATTTTATAAGTTTCAGGCTATCTCTTCAAATAAGGGGAGGGGAGTGTGGGAACCTTGTTACGAAAAAACGCCTGTAATTTCAGTTTTGCTTGACCGATTTCAATAAACTTGAAGTTGTTTGAAAGAGCTTTTGTTGAACAATCGAAAATTTGTAAATATGAAGCAATCCGATCAATGACATGAATGCTAGAGGGCGCTGATTTATTTTTTTTGTAAATTGTGTTTTCTCGTATCAATTTTAAATGGAAACATACAAATTGAATTAGGTCTTTGAAAAGTAGACTAAATTAGCAACATAACACTGCAAACCGCAAGGCGATATCTCTTTCCTATCCTGGGATATCGCAAGAAACAGGTGAATGGAGGGAATTGATCCTTCAACGTCTAGAAGGCTGGTGAAGTAAGTTGTGCTACATTTTTTTAATTATATAAGAATCTAATATTTGTTTTCAAACGATGTATTAGTAGGTAAAAAGCAAAAAGTATCAATTAAAACCGATATTTGCCCAGCAACAATAAATACAGTTTAGAATATAAACTATTTAGGTCGCGTTGTATCAAACACCTAAACTCGGTTTGATGATAACTCTGTTCATGAATGAAGTCCAGTCTGTTCCCTTCCTTTCATCCCACATGCCATCCAACAATTTGAAACACTCAAATTATAAATCTAGAAACTAGAAACCCAGTTGGTATGAATATCTTTGGGCAAATGCCTTCCTCAGTTGCTGATTTTTTGAACCTACCGGATCCATAGGAATCATACCTACATACAATCATACAGGTCACTGTTACGCAAATATATCGGAGATAAAAAAGCACGGAGGATGGAAGTCTGCAACAGTAGCTGAGGGTTACATTGATCAATCTATTATTCATAAGAAGGCAATTGCCGCATGCAGGCTGCAGCGATACATATACTTAATTTCATTAACCGACTGTTGAGGTGGTCGTTCGATAGTTGCTGCAGAGACATGCTGCAGCTGCAGGCGGCCGAGGCAAGAGGCAAGCGACCGAGATAGAACAGGAGAAACCTAGAGGGCTCGTTCGTAGCATGCGACAGAATAACAGATCAGTACTTCTTTTGCTGTTAAGAAAGAAGGATGTAGAATGTCTGCCAATAAGAATGGAATTATCAAACGAATTTTATTAGAGGAGCATTTAATATTATACTATTTATATAGCAAAAACAGGAGAGCGCAAATACACTCCTTATTTGAAAAAATAAATTCAGAAGGTTATTTTGAACTGTTAATTTCACAGCACCTATAAGGCGATGAATATTTATTCAGAAAATATTGCAGACTGAATAAAACACAATTTTATTTTGTTTTAAGTTTAATTAAAAAAGACATGCAGCCAAAAAAATTGAGAAAACACAACTGAAGAAAAACTCTATCGTTTTAAGATCGTATAAAATTGGGTTTTGCTCAACCAAATCTATAAGTAGATCATCTTCTTCCCCTGAAAATAGTGACGACTTTGATTGCGATAGCGTATTTTTCACTATTTTATCCATTATTCACTATTTTATCTATTGTTTGATGATAACACAACAATACACAACGATTGCTGCAGAACGACTGCCTTGTGCCTCGTGCCTCCACACTGGTCCGGACGCAGATGCGCGCCCAAGCAGCAGAGACAGGGCGAGGCACCTAGTAAGATAGTTGCTGCTGTAGCGTGCATCGAACGGTGTATCATTAGAATTAATTAGACTAGTAGTGTCTCTGCCTCTTGCCTCGGCCGCCTGCAGCTGCAGCATATCTCTGCAGCGACTATCGAACGACTACCTTTAATGCCAACCAAACCTTATTCAAATAATTTTACCTCTCACTCACTAACATTATCTGTTGAGTATAAAAATGTCTTTGTAACTTATAACTCGCATTAACTAGTTCAATTTAACTTGGTAAATCATACTGAAACTACGAATGGCCATATTCATTAGAAACTTAAACAATAATTAACAGTTGATTAAGACTTCAAACTAAACTTCACATAATCTGGTTCAATTACAGGAATGCGCCTGAGTTTCTAGTTTAAAATGCAAATGTGTTAGTTAGACAAGTGAATACTAGACCTTTATACTCCACTCAATAAAATGTAGATTTGTTATAAAATAGGAATACTAATTATCAATATTCTGCTAGTAATTCATGCTTACAAACACGACTTCGGACATTGTCATCATCACTATATTATAATGAAATAGCATTAAATAACTATTTTTAAAAGCATCACAAACAAAAATGAAATGAAGTAGATTTGAGTGGTCTTGCAGGCCATTTTTGCTTTCGTTTATTTGGGCTTCAAGCCATTATTGTGCGTGACGCCTCAGTCGCCTCAGTCGTCGAACACGATTTGTTAGGATCCTCAAAACCACTTGTCATGTGCCAATGCCAATGAATTTCCTGTGTTATTAGAAGAACAATTTTCAATTATAATGTTATTGATAATATAATTTTGCATATTTAAATATAGGTTTAAGTCGTAATCGGCACAATCTTAACCTTTAAATGAACGTCAAACCGGTCGAACGTCAAATATTTAATGTCCGTGGCTTGAAGCATCACTTTTCGGTATGTGCTCAAGGGACACGGGAAAGGTAAGACTAGGCGTCACGCCCGGTAATAAACGAACTAAATTCAGGCACTACGAGCTGCTAGCAGCAGCTAAAATTGAATAATCGAAAACACCTTTTGTTCAATGTATTGACTTGCATTCGTAGTGTCAACCAGCCTACCTGATATCAACCGTAATTAGAGGAAGTTGATTAATGAGCTATATACACTAGATTTGGAGGATTGCTTTGACCATTGCTTTGACAGCTTTCCATGAGGATTGGAACCACAAAAATCCCCCCCAAGCCAGTGGTGATGCGTATACATTAATAGGCTTGACGGCTGCTCAGTCACTCTTAGACGGACTCTGAATATCAGGCGAAACCCATCAGGTTTTGAGAGCCTTTTTCCAGTATTTGAAGCTAAGTTGGGAGTGATCTAATCCAATTTTATTTAAAGTATAGTAGAAATAATACCCTTCTTGGTGTGCGTCATCGATTGTTAATGTCTTTCTAACACATAACGTAGGAAGAAATGGGAAAAAAGGCAGGTCTGTGATTAATCCTAATCAAAATATCACAATAATGAACCGTTTAAATGTATTACAAACGTTAACCCTAATCTTTGACTTACAAATATTTGATTGGTTGATGTTTAGATTACGCTCAAGCTCAACCTATCAATCGAGAGTTTAAAATACTATGAAGGCGTTACTTTCGTAGCGGCAATAAGTCTTACGTCTTTTTCTACTGTCACACTGACAGTTCTTGACAGGTCTGTACTTTGTTGTTTACGGTCAATTATTATTTATGAAAAGTGAATATTAATCTTATTCTTTTATTTATATGAATAATACAAAAATATGCATGAATACACGGAAAAACATCAGTATTTTGAAAGTTCTCAAGTATTTTCAGTTGAAAAAAGAAGCTGGTAATTATTAATTCCATAGCCTTTTCTAATTTGGCTAAATACAATCCTGATGATCTTATTTATCAAATTTAAGGTTAGCTATATGTCAAAATAGCAAATAAAATAAACGACATGCCGAAAACCCGGATATACGTCACAATCGATGACGCACACCAAAAAGGGTATTATTTTAACTATACCAATTTTAATGGAATAATATGGATGTAGATTTGAACCTTCTTCCCAATTTCAGCGTGACATTTTCTTATCAGCCGAATATCCCGAGCTAAGCCCCGTATTAGATCGTAACTAACATCCAGAGTAACAGATCATTAAGTTAATGACGTTATAAACGAAGTTTAAGCAGTGAAAGCAGTGAATATATATAAGGAAAATAATGGATGCAACCTAAGAGCGCATCTCGAACACACT
>CAJUYG010000178.1:224784-260107 GCA_910591675.1 Galerucella calmariensis | reverse complement strand
TCCGTAGCATAATAAACAGTCGGTGCCTCTGGCCCAAAATATATTTATCCACATACCCTCAACGCATCTGAGAATCGTAATCACCCGACAAAAAGAAATTTAATAGAGAACCTTCCAACTTTTTGTTGATTTAGAAAATAACCAGCAACTGAGTTTACCAAATTATAGGGAACACCTCATAGAAAATTAGCCTTGCGTGCTTTTAACCTTTTCTGATGAAAGCTTTAATAAAAAGTCGATAACTAGTATCAAGTCCAGCCCGCTTCTCTTCTATTTGAGGGCGGCATCGAAAGAAATAAATTTATTTTACTTTCATATAATGATAACAGGCTAGAAGTTTTTTTATTGACAAAACTCATGAAAAAACGATAAGTATCAGTAAACATTTCATGAATAATAATATTTGTTTTTGGTTTCGAACCAAAAGATGCTCCTAATTTTGTTTCATGAAAAAAAGGGGCTAGTGGAGTTGTTATAAACTATACATATTTGTAGCTATGAAGCTATGAATTGGCTGGAGATGTTAATATTTTAAAGCTTATCATGCATACAGAGCAGTGAAGTGCAGCGGAGCGTTGAAATTTAACATTTAATTACTGAACTTTTCCTTATGAAAGTAAAAATCTCCAACTGGTCACCTTCAATATATTCAATTGATACTTTTATTATTCAGAAGCCGAAAAGCTTGTTTGAAAAAAGTTCGAGAGTACACGCATGAAGACACTCATTTAATATCAGATACATCACTTTAATGTGTTTTTAATGTATAAAGTAAGTTCTATTATATTTGTTAATGGTGGCCTTCAAAGGAGTGAATGAAAAACTCAAACTTCACAAGAAATGGTCTGACTGACTACAATAATTAGAGTTTCACAGTAAACTTTTTTTAATTAATTACATGGAAGACTAGGAACTGGCGTAGAAAATGAATTACAAAATTGTTCAACGAATTGAAAGATGATATTGCATAGCGGAGAAATCAATTATATCACATTGAATGCGATCGTAACTCTGTTGGGACATTTCGCGAAGTCGACATAAGGCGATGGGCATTTAAATGGGTATGTCCACCCATCTCTCCCTCTTTTTACTGTTCTCTGTCAAGCTTTCGTATCTGTTCTCTTCATAATCTGTGGCAATAGCTCATCACAACCCACCAGTTTTCAAAATAAACGTCGAGCTATATATCTGTTAACTGAATGTCTCACGTCCGTATTCACGAGTAAATCCTTAAAAAATTGATATTTAACAAATATATGAACTTAAACAGACAGTTGTTTGCCGCCCGTTTCACACAGCTCTTTTGCTACAACTGACAACGGTCGCCGCAAGGCGACGTATAAAAACAACACCGATTTTGATCTCTGCGCAAGATAAATAGCAAACTTCACGTGGCTTATTCTTATGTGAAACAGAGTCTATAACAGAATTAACTTTATCTATGTCAGCGTTCTAAACTTGTCACTACCACAACTGTTGAATTGGTGTAGCACGCAGCTACATTATCAATATTTGCATCAACCAAGGAATTGTGACAATAAAATACTGACTATCATATAATGCGTGGTCTCCAGGACTAGTAGTGCCTGTCTGCCATATGTATAAATGCAAACATTTTTCCTGAAGAGTTTTGGCCAGAAATTCTCCTTATAGCTGAACAACTGGCTATTTGTGCGCTCTCAATGGTAAATAGAATACAATACTCACTAAGTTTTCGATCCTCCTTGGTTAAAACAGTTCTTACGATGAAAAGCTTTGATTTTATACTCTTTTTCATAGCCACTCGTACGTGTACCTTTCCCAAGTAACACAATAAGCATCGAAGTAGATTTAAAATCGACTTTTGCGTCACTCTTGAAGCTAATAAGCAATTGAAACCGTCCACTAAAGCTTCTGCATGTAGCATTCATTACGTAAACGCTGCCTAAAGGGAGCGCGCGGTTTGGCCTTAAAGTATATTTGATAGCTTATTATTAGCAATTCAACCTGTAGGCCTGAATAGCCATAAATTGACACCAAAAGAGCATTTTAATAGATTTGATTGCCATTATTGGCTGTCAAAGCGATATAAAGAAGCAGTTGCTTAGTCCAGATATGGCTTTCAATGCTTTGAATGAGAATGTGATGAAGTTGTGTTTTGGATAAATATTAGATTGATATTGGAAATTTATGCCAACAGTTATGTAGTTCACAAAAACAAACATCGTCAACTGTTATGGCAGAGATCTTTCCTTCAATATATTATGACAACTAATATTGTTTTTGAAACTGGAAAATATCATTGTGAACCATCGGAAATCTCTGCAAACCTAAATTTTCTGTGAAATGTCAATGAAATACTCCCTGAAAACAGAGGGGCCAGTGATAACTGTGAGCAAAATAAACTTTATAAATTAAATTATTCTATTATAAATTACGGTGTCATATCCAATTTTGATACCTTTCAATGAATTATATACATCCAATTGAAATTAAAGTTTCTTATAGTATTTTTAGTTGGATTGATTGATATTATTATATATGATGGATTGAATTGATTTATCCTTCCCAGATTTTCTGAAATTTGTATCCCAGTTTGAAATCAAATAATATTCTGAACCAGATTATTTGCATATTCTATACTTATATGAAAATAGTATCATATAGGTACCTATCAATATATAGATAAAAAAACTATTGCACCATTGCTCATTATCGTGAGCAAACGGTTCGGTCATGTCTTTATTGTATTTAATAAGCATTTTTCTATGCCAATTCGAAGCTTTATGAAATTAAAAGCTAGATAGCTGTTTGTATTGCTTTGTGAAAGCTTTCAAAATTATGAAGTTGAAGAAAAAGAAGATTATTGTGAGGTTATGTTTTGAGCAATAGATTGTTTCATAGGTCATATTTCATAATTATTTCCTAATAAAAAATAAATACCCTTTAAGTTATTGAGACCTTGGAAAGTGGAGATGAAATTTTGTGTGTTGTTCCTGAGGCATGGGATAGGAACAACAGCAACAACAAATTTTCCACCAGGTCGTAGTGGTATTAGCCTGTTAAGAAAGTGTCCCACGACAAGGCGAATAAAGAGACGTGCTCCAAGAACCAGGAAGGTGATCTTCTGTGTCTATCGTTATTTCGTTGCGTTTCAGCTGCGTTATTACTTTTATGCACACGCCTTTAATACGCACCTGTTCTGTTCTGTTTTAATTCAATTTTATTCCAATCTTTTTCTCTATGATCTATAATGATTTCTGAAATATCATGAAACCTTTCAACTGAATTGAGATTTACAATCACATCAAGGTTAGCAATACTGTGTTTTTCTTGGAATTGATTTCCATTTAAAATCCAAATCAATTCCGATACAAAACTTCATAGTATTGCTTATAAATGGCACTAATTGAAGCACTTAAAGGCATTTTATGACCACACTAAATTCCAATTTGACTTCTCATTTTTTTAGCATATTTTAAAGTCATTATCTCTATTTTTTGGCTACTTTTCATGACTTACTAGCAATCATTGCTACTTGGTTGCAATATTTAGTCTCAAACAAGATGAGGTACGTCTTTTAAGGAAGGCTGAAATTATTTTATAAAATAATGCTCAGAATATGCTAAACTTTATAATTTTTTCTGAATTATATGCTTATTATTTGCTTGGTAAATGAAATGTGTTACTTGGGTTGACAGTTATTGTACCATATTCAAAGCTTGGTAAGTGGAAAAAATTAATTAAACTAATTCAATGAATACCTTTACATTAAAAAATGAGACGATATAAATGTCTACATAAACGGTACATCGACCAGCCTGTATAACTTGACACCAACCTATTGAATCATAGCGTGGTAGTGAAAATCGAGTCTTGCGTCGGTGTCTATCATTAAATTACTAAAAAAAAACTGTTCTTAATTGACTTTTTGTGTAAAAATTCATCAATCTTTCGGGAGTTTTTGCCAGATGTTATCTGATATTTAACATTGTAATTTCTTACTACAATGTTACTATGCTGGAAGTTCGATATAAATTTTGATTGATGTCCTTCGACTAAGGCGTAAGATTGATTACTGGTAAAATAAGTTTTCGGTTTGCATTAAATAAAAACGGATGATTATTGTTATTATTATGTATTTATGAAGTCATCCGTCTTGATTCGCTTGGTATGTCGTCGAATATATCTCGTTGTTTTGTTCTAGTGATGATTACAAGGTAACAATGAAAGAAAAAAAGCACCAGGTATGAATATACCTACCACTAATTGAATATTCCATTATAATTCTCCAGTTTTATCGCATGTTTTTTTCTTCATGGGCTAGGTTTCAATTTAATATACAGTACATATTTTTATCATATTCTATACAGTTCAAGCCACTCAAGTTTTAGCGCGGGACTTGGAAACATGTTCCTTACTAGAACCACCGAATAGATAATATCTATTCGGTGCTAGTACTCAATCGATTTCACCAACCGTGAGTACAAGACACTCTGCTCTCTTTGTGCCTTACTACTGGACGAACTCACTGGGGCAGGCGTTGATGCTCAAGTAACTCAGAAAGTTCTAGACATTGCGTGCAGATGATGTGACAGGAAACAGCTCACTTCCAATACCATCAAAATTTCAATTCTGAAATATCATGAAATCTTTCAACTGAATTGAGATTTAAAATCACATCAAGGTTAGCAATACTGTGGGTTTTTTCGGAATTAATTTCCATTTAAAATCCAAATTAATTCCAATACAAAACTGTATACAATGCGTGGAGTTAAATTGACTCACTATACGTGTAAAACTAATGATAAAAGCTTCAAATCTTCATCAAAAAAATTGAAAAAAGGATTGTATCGATTCGAACAACCCTAAACAACCAACTTGTATATGGCGAGAACATCAACAAAATTGCACCGCATCAATACCAATTTTGTTTATCATCATGGGGTAATTCATTTCCCTAAAAGCTTTCTAAACGACATCTGCTTCAAGTATTTATATTCTAATTAATTATCATTGGATAAAGTGTTGTGCTTTCGGTATTGTGAAAATATCTACTTCGACATAACAGGATTAATTTCTCAATTATGGATAACCAATCCTGGGAAACACAGGTGAGGGAAACACAGGTGGAGCCGTAATTTTTTCATTGTATTTTATCTAATTTTAATATCACACATGGGAGTTTTGGCTTCGGAGATATTGAAGATGGACACTTGCAGAATATACAGCCATAGAGCTGAGTGAGTCTGAAAGATGCAGAAGAACGAAAGTAAACTGGGTACTTGTTTCGTTCTGTTTTGTAATCCCACGGATATATTTGACTGTGAAAATCTGTGGATTCGGATAAGAGCAGCTTCAACGCTACCGAAGAGTGGACAATGAGAGTATTATGAAAAAATTGATGTTCAATTTTCATCTAAAGCCAACCAAATACTAATTGTACAGAATTCACTTAACAGTAGCTGCTTGCACTAAAATATTCAGCATGCCATCAGTTCAGATTCAGACTGGCCACCAAAGAATGTTTAACAAAATTAATTCTGTTCATCAATGTGTTGGAAAATTTGTCATATTTTTATTAATAAGATGTGATAATTCAAGTTTAATTTATATCGTCAGTGATGTTGTTTGGTTATTGAGATATTTAACACTATTTGTAACTGTGATACAGTTGAAATCGGATATTTCTTGCAACGAACAATAAATTTTAAAATAAACAACGATAGTTCTTTGGTCAAAATACAAAAGAATATGATAAGTTATTTTTAGTTGAACTTTAACCTTGAATAACTTTTAAGCAAGTGAATATATCGAAAAATATTAAGAGAGAGCTTTTGTAGAGCGTTCAATTTTCTAAACAAATAATTGTTGGCCATTGTCATTTATAAACTGTGTCATAGAGACATAAAAATTAATTGTAAAAAGTGCCAAAACCCCATGTTATTCCAATGGAAAATTTATCGTCTTGGAGGCACGGTTTATTATGAATATCAAGGGCTTATATGGGTTTGATATTTTTTTTTAGGTCGTGAACTGGAAATTTTCGAGGCGCTGCAAAGTCAAAAATCAAATTGGTAAATAACGGACACCCTATTCCTCAGCCTTCAATGTCCGGTTAGCATTCCCATTATCATCCGACTTTGGCATAGTAGGTCGTGTGACAGTTTGGCCGAATGGCTTTCAAGGAATAATTGAGCGTGCCTTTTTCCTGGGGTTTTATACAACCAGCGCAACACCTGGTTGTTTATCAATTTGTTTCATCCAGTTTAAGTCAATACTTTCAAAAATAAAGATCATTATGGAGCTGGTAGATGAAGATTTAAATTCAGTGTATTCTAAAATGGTGATTAATAATTTTCCCCGAATTGTGTAGTGCATTTACCGATGACGTTGATGACACTGGCCATTATTTTGTATTTAAAAACTAATGTGTGACAGATTCGGGTTATGATTTTGCATCTGTGCGAAATATAGAACAATGGTATATACCGATTTCGGCAATTGTCGATTTGTGTTTGTCAATATAATTCTTGTCGTGTTAAATACATGATTAATAGTGTGTATGTTATGTTAATAAATTTAATATTTTAATGGATCCGTCTATATAAATTGCCGGAATTTGTGTGTTTACCACTTCTGTCTGTTATGAAAATTCGAATGTTTGTTGGTGAGTCGTAATATGACGTATATTTTATTGAATAGCACTGGATGAAATTGATTACTCTGGAAATGTACAAATGGAACCCGAAATATGGAGATGCGCGCTTGTTTTGTTGTTTAATAGTGATTTTTATTTCTATTTTAAACAGGATCTATTATATGTCCATAGTTTAGATATATTCAATTATATTCGATGCATTTATTGTTAATGGGTATTTTAAAAATAATAAAAAAATGTGAATTCATCAAAAGGCAACAATAATTGTCAACTAAAACTAACTTTTTGAAGAGCTAGTTTATAATCGATGGGTGATCAAGAGCTGAGAGTTAAGACATAGTATGATAAAAGTAAAAGTAGAAAGACATGACCGAAAGAGAAAAAGGAAGCTGCCTAATATTTTTCCCATATAGCCTGCATTGAAAATGCAAAATGCCAAACAAAACTGTAGTTAATTTCAGTCCAGTACGATCGATTATTCACTTCTGCACAAAGAATGTTTTTGAGGCATTTTGAGATTCCAATAGGGATTCCAATAGGATCATTTTGGTGAGACTCTCTGACTGCCAGTTGATATAAAAAATTTAGCGGTCGATTCAGTCTCGGGCTTTATTAGGAGAAGCATAAGACAAGCTTTCCGCTTGCCTCAAATACCTCAAACCCAAAATTTGGTACCAGTTGTTGGACTATAGTGGCCTGCCCAAGCAAACCTCTCGCGGGCGCCCCTTAGTGGCGCTGCAAAGTCGCCTATACAAGTCAATAAGTGCGGCTACATAATAGAGACCACTTGTAGTTCGTGTTGACGTGCTAGCTGCAGGATTAAGCAATTTTAAGGTGAAGTCATGTAGAAATTAGTTTTTTCTACACTAAATAAAAGAAAACAAAGTCATCCAAAAGACATTTTTAAAATCAACGTTATTTACAACAGAAAAAGAATTCTAAAATAAAATGTCATTAAATAATGTAAAATTGTGCAAGACGTAAACATTTCAATATAAAATGATAATTATTGTTCAACAATAGTATAGACAACATTTAGTTGCGAATAAAGCTGTATAAACTAATATGTTATAGAGCATATAATTCAGTATTGTTAAGAAATGGCGAATTATTTATAACCAAATGTTGTGATAATAATATTGTAAACGGTAAATTGAAAATAGAGAAAGCTTTAGATCGGGTAAGAAATAAATATTTTTTGGAGCAAAGACATAAAAAGTGCGCGAGTGAATAACCGAAATAAGTGCTACAAAATGCCCCAAAAAACTAACGGAAACCATAGTACGAATAATTAAACTAGATAAGTCATTGATAGTTCCTAGTATTAAGTTGAAATAAGCTAAATATCTAGAATTGTAAATATATTTAATCTGACATTTCTAAAAATTCATGACATTCGAAGATATAAACGTCAAATCTTGCGAATCCTATTGATTAAAATCGAACAATTTGTCATTTAGTGTCTTATAATCCTTTGAAGCGTGAGCATCGTCAATTTTTCCGTAAAATCTATCAAACATAACCTCAAAAGCAAATTTTTGACGGAAGAGAAAATTTGAAAAGTCAAAAGTTAAATATTTGACAAGTAGCATGAAGTATTGAATATTTACTTATATTCAATTATTGTAAATAATATATTATATTTTAGAAGATAGTACCTACTCCATAGTATACAAGGTATTGATCCAATAGACTCCAGTGTACCTATTATGTGTGAGTACAATAACTATTTTAAATTTTAAACCGTAAATATTTAAAACCATATAAAAATTTATATTAATAATACAACCGGGTAGTTGTATCAGCATTAAACAAGAACATCATTTATAATTACATAATTTTTAGGTTATTTTACATTGTTTATATAATAATATGCACTTAATCTCATAATTTATTTCATCCTCATCCCATCGTAGCATAGTTTGATTTCCATCATATGTTTTATTATTAATATTGTATATGTGTTGCACAATTCTTTTATTCCCAAGAATTGATCATTTTGTATTATTATTAAAATAATTCGAATCAAACAAATAACTTATTTTTTGACTACGTTCAACCTCAAATACACAGCACAGTCTGATCCGTTGAAAGAGGCACGACCACGTATGCTCCCTGAGTATAGACGAAAATTATAAAATTGACCAATACTTGAAACAAAAAAGGAAGTCTCATAAAAAAAATTGAACGAAAATAAAAATAAATAAATTTTAAAATCTTTATAGGTAACTGGCGCTCAACTTTTAAAATAAATGTATTTAGAAAAAACATTCAAAATCATACACTATAAGTAATATCTCACCATCAAAAATATATAACATTACAGTATATTATCCATTTCCTGCACAGTTTAAAGAATGGAAATGTAGGCCATATCGGTTAAATGAGCGTATATGATTTCATATACATCCTAGAACGTATATGAAAACCACCAATCAGCATTCGCGTTTAGTACTCGTCACTCATCTTTTTTTCAATTTAAAAAAAACGTCAAAATAACTTGTCAAAAAAAGTCTCTCCCAAAAGCACTGGATCAAGAATATTTATTTATAAAAATAAACTTGAATAAAATAAACCTTATAAATTAATAACAAATACTAAAAACAGAATAAAATGGGTATTTAATAGACTACCAATGGACGTCAGTTCTTATGAAAGTATGTAGTACTTCTGAGGTTCACTTAGTTAAATCTCGGTAGCCGAATGGTTAACATACCAGACTCTCACGCGGTAGACCCGGGTCCGATTCCGCGTGAAGAATTTTTTTTTTCAATTGTTAATTTTATTTTAAAATAATCATTCCGCTCAATATTGATAACTACAACAGGCAGACGCTTGAAATATTTAGCAGAATATTCATTACTATAAATAAAGGTATTTATAACAGCATCACATATTTGAAAAGGGAAGCCGTAATGTTATACAAATTGTACATTTAAGAACTGTACGTTTATCACAAAAAATTAGTGAAGACATAAAATTGAATTGGTACGATTATGAATAAAATTGTTGAAAATTTTTAATTTCAAGTTATATCTATTTTACAGTTTATTCAAATTTTTATTTTCTAGATTTTTTCTTGAATGGGTCGTAGAAAAAATATACTGTTGGACTCGTGTGGATTGTCCGTATCGCACTCGAACGATCGAGCACTCCGCCTACGGCGTCGTGCTCAAACTTCGTCCTCGTGCGATATGGCCATCATGTCCACACTAGTGCAACAAACTACTATTATAATCTGCCCGTGTCAACGGCTCTAGCATATGAGTGTCACAGTTTCGTCATCCCGCGTCTTTTTACCACAATCGCTCGAAATAAACTGAATTTTCAAGAAGTTTCACTTCTGTCACGTACCCATACGATGCACCACGCGCAATTTTCTTCCCAGATATGTTGTTTGCATCACTATTTGTATTCTAAAAATGTCAATTCCAGCGAAAAACTTGTAGATTATTTTAAAAAGCGCAAAAAAACCTCTATTTGTCGTCCCAATTCAAATTTTTTCCACAATAAACAGGGAATGATTCGAAAACTTTAATCGAAGAACCAGATTTGAGAATATCTTAGGAATTCTGTGCTATACTTCCAAATATATATATTCGAAAATATCTTCTTGGAAAGGACCCATTTCCATCCGCAAATACGGATTTATTGAATAGAATGCGAGAAGAAAAATCTCAACTTAAAACCCAACTTTCAAAGAAATTTCCCCGACTGGTCAAAAGGTACGTGCCAGGAATGCTATAGCTGCAAAGTCTATCCTCTATTGACCCAATGAAAATGAAGACAAATAGATACAAAAATCCTAGATTGTGTAGTTGCTCGACAAGTTCAATATTTTATTTATGCACATCAATTGCACTCACTTTATTGACTGGAAATTCAATTCTTTTACGATACGATGCAGCATTGTTAGAATTCAGTAAACGTATGAGATGGAATTAAAAAAAAATTGAATATAAAAATAGTTTCATTCATGTTTCAATATTTTTATGAAGTAATATTAATATTAGAGAAAACTAGATTACACACATGTCAAAATTATACAGAGTGTTTATAATATAAGCCTACAGCAATTTAAGAAGAAAAAAAAACTAGGACTTAGATAATGAAGCATATGCATCAAAACGACAAGAAAAAATATACCGTGATTTTTAACAATATAATTTAATCTACAACTATGCTCACAAATATCCCTACCGCAGAAAATGATCGTGTTTTTATACATGGAAATTTTTCTGGACAAATAACCTCACATCTATAAAACCATAGGAAAAGAACGCTCTGATTTGTGCAATTTACGGAACGAGATTGTAGCAGGTCATGGATGATGGATGGTCTTGTATGTACCACCACTTGTATAATCTAGTAGATAATCTTGATATACGCCCGGTAATTCTTTACAGCGATTTGTGCGGGGAAAAAATAGCAATATTTATTTAGCTACAATGTTGTTGAGTGTTTGTGAATTGGAAGCTGAAGGTGAACCCTTTATAATTATTAACCGGAGCAGTGCACACGTACCTTCATGCAGACACCATTAATGCCGCAATAGAAAAAAGTAAAGAAGCGTACCACTGCTGTTGTTGATTTGCCTCGAGACTGGCAAATTTATGACGATTGGTCCTGAGAAAACCAATCTTAAGGGTTATATAATGGGAGCAAAACCAGTTTCTATGGTTTAATACTTCATGCATCATGGAAGTAGTACCAGTGTCTCTAATAGACTTATCTTTTTTCCCCAGATATACAGGGTGTCCCAGGAGTTCGTACCAAAAACTTGGGAGGTGATAGAAAGGCTGAAAATAATGATGGTATTTCATATGAAATTTTTTCCATACGCCCTCCGTTAACGAACTATAAAGCTCTAAAGTTGGGAATGAGAAATGGTTTTTTATTTACAATTATATGGTGGTTATTAACGGTTGAAACATAACTAATTTCCAATCATCCATTTTATAATTTTAAATAAAAAACCATTTTCCATTCCCAACTCTAGAGCCCTATAGTTTGTTAACGAAGGTCGTATAAAAAAAATTCATATGAAATACTATCATTATTTTTAATCTTCCTATCACCTCCCAAAATTTTGGTACGAGCTCCTGGGACACCCTGTATAACTATAACAAAAGTACCTACACTTTGTATAAACTATAACAAGCAATTAGTAGTAGAAAATTCGGAATTAAGTTCCTTCAATGTGGTATTTTTGACAATCAATTGCCATTTCAGCACCAAGCAACAGATACATTAAAGCAACAATGCTCTTGACTCGAAAGCTCTCTTATCGATGATTCCATAAAATCACTCACATCTCAGACTGTCTTTTTTACTTTTTCATTCCATCCATCTCACTGACGAACATCCTCAATAAATATTTATGTGCAAACGTGTATAATTATCTTGGAACATGAAGTTTTTCATTCTACCACTAGATACCAGGGCTCAATTATGAAATGCACATTTCTTAGTTCAGTGGGTGATCCAGTTTGAAGTGATAATTTCAGTCTTGCTATACACTATCAAGTTATTATCAATTCCAATTTGATTATATCCATTTATATCCATGTTAGTTTTGGAAGTGACACTTTCCCGCACTAGCAAATTTTGACCTCATTAGATAGTTTTATACTCCGGAAGTTATAACTATTGTTACAATAGGTAAATAAAATATCTACGAAATAGTTCATCAAATGAAATCTACATCATTTTTAGATTTTTGTTACATTTTTAATTTTTTGAGAATATAAAATAATGAAGATATTTTGATATAACCCTGTACATTCTTTAAAATAGTGTCATAAAATAACTATCAAACCACCCGGGTTTGATATAAGAAAAATATATCAAATGAAATTATTTCATCTACAAATGACTTAAAACCGTTGCCGTCACCGTGATCGTCATCTTTATGTGACGTGCAACCGATGCCATCATCATCAACGTCATCTACTTACCAGTTAACACCAAATAACTCTACTGGATCGGCAATTTTAAATAATCTACAGAATACAACAAATTGTGTTTTTAATATTAAAATTTATAATAATATTAATAGTTTTTGGTTAAAGTTTTGTATATGTAAGTATGTTGAAATAAAATACCTTTTGGAAAATGGGTTGTTATACTTTTTTGTAACTGCAGTAGCACGCTGGAAAGAATCACTTTTCGCACTTATTAGGAAAATAACTATTATTTCTCTCTTTCCATTCATTTATATCAAGTCAATAACAGGATAGGTCTAGTCAAAATAATCAACATGTAACAGTGTTGCTGAATGTTTGAGGTCCACCAGAGGGTGAAAGGAGACTAATATGGCAAATGGTGGTCAATTCTTCTCTCTGGATCACCCATATGGGAGAAGATGATTGGGGTCAATAAATGTGGAGGGGAACTAGTTATGGTTCAAGGAGGGATGTTGCTGCGTGTTGTGTCAGGTTACCAAACTTTATTGGAAGTAGCACTGCGAGTGATTGCAGGAATACCACCTATATACTTGATACAAGGCTAAACGAACACAGAAAGAGAAGATAACAAAAAAAAATCAAAGGAGACGCTGCGAAAATGGAAGAAAAGAGGGGATAAGGAACAAGTGAAGGTGGAGTGGACAAGGGGACAAGACTTGAAGAGTTGGATAGTATGCAAGAAACGGCAGAATAATGAGATGAGAAGATAAGACTTACATTTGTGATGGTATACCTCCAGGGGTGGTTCTAAAAACGGAAAGTGGAAACGATAGAACTGGGGTGGTTTTAGTGAGGGCGGCTTTGGTCGAAGAGAATGCTGCTCGATAGCTCTACTCCTGGGTTCCAGAGCAGGATTGGCACTCGGCTGGGGAGAATCTCATACTACCGGGAAAGGTAGAACCGGTACCAGTCAAAAAAAAGGAAGACAGGCATGTAACATCAGTCGGTGATATGTGAATGTCGAAATAATTAACAATAAGCTTCTTAGAATCTTTATACATGTTTTCATTCAATAGTTGGAATGAAAATATGTTATAGATGGTTACCGTTGGTCCATTGTGAGAGACCGATTCAAAAACTGTGAAAGGGAGACATTTCCAATATTTTTCCTCATAATTCCCTTTTCCATTTCAAAATAAATAAAATATTATTTTTTCTGTATATAATTACAACATATTTTCTTTATAAGTTTTGCGAAAATGTGTGTTGTTTTCTTAAAAGTTTTGACGTGTTTTCACACTTGTGGTCGGTGACATATCCAATTCCGAACAACATATATCATCGAAAAATGAAAGAAAAAGGCATACTTATCACCATATCAAAAACCCACCACAGAGCAAAAGTCAAGATGCTGTTTCCGTGGACCACGGCACACTTCGGATCTGTAGGCGCGAACCGCTAAAATCTACAAGGTAACAGCGCAATCGAAGTTGGTGGTGGTAGCTACAGCATATTCAGTATGTCGCTAACATTTACGCTGTGCGCACCGACACGTGGAGAACGCGGATATTTCAAAAACCACACGCGGTCGACTCTTAGACATTTCAATGAAAAATGCTGGACATATCAAACCACCTTTGATCCCTTTCCCTAATTGTTATTAGCACTAAATAAATTGGAATAAAACTTTTTTGTAGTGTTTTACTTTGACTGAATTTCTATTGAAAAAAAGTGACTAAAATGTATTTGAGATTGTTGCAAGAATTGCATACATTTTTGTGTGAAGAGTGTTGTGAAAAATGAAAATGGTGTTTGTTGTTTATGTGCAGTACAATTTTCTATGAGGATGATGCTTCTGGCTGCAGTTTTTTTCGTTTTTTCTCACCATATTTGCTTGGGCTTCAATTTTGACGAAGGACCCAATCAAAGTGAACTAGACAAACCAAGTAAGATTCAATCATGAATAAAATGCATGAAACAAACCCCATATAATAACTATCTATTGGTACAAAAATGTTGAGATAACAACAAATAAATGTTATTAACAATTTTGTGGAGTTTACTTGGAACTATTAGGTTCAAGGCTCGGTTCAAGGTACAATATTACTTGAAGAGAGATTTCGGCGTATTTGCGCCTCATCAGTACAAGGTAGAGATTATCTATCCAGAATCACTGAGAGCCTAATTTTGGACTAAAGTGGATATACTAGTGTGATCCCCAGTCCAGAATTATGCTCTCAAAGCTTCAGGATAGATGATATCTACCTTGTACTGATGAGGCTGAAACCGGTCCGCAAGTGATATTGCCCCTTCTAATAATAAATGTGTAGTGAGATTGGACTTCGTTAACACTGTCAAATAATATGTGATCGGTGGGCTTCTGATATTATATTTTGATATTAAAGCCTGCATTTTTCATTTTTTGAGAAATCTTATTGTTATCAAATGTATTAGAATTTGAATAATTAGCATTCGTTCTTTTTGACTCCTATTCTGCTATTGATTAATTTGTCTTTCTCGCTGCTACTCCTTCAACTCGTTTACGGTAGGTACTCCATCTCAACTGCTTGTATCTGACTCTTTTGTATTTTTGTTAATACCCACCTTAATATTGGACGGTTAATTGTTTCAAAGACACTCAACTATTTCTTGTAAATTTTTCTTCAAATTTATCGTTATTTGTGCCATATTCCTAAACTGAACTTCCTGCGGTACATTTTCTTCTATTTCTATTCCCAAGTATTTTTATCTTCTCACTTGTTGAATTTTTATTCCATCTAATTGTATTTTTTACTCATTTTGGTTCCGGTCCCATACCGTTAACTTTGGTTCCACTTTGATTGACATTCATTCCCAATTCTTCAGATTTCCATATTATCCTGTAAATCCTCTTCTCTTTCTGCTATAATAAAATTATTAGATAATTTGCAAAAGCTGCATCTTATCTCTCTCCAAATATCTGTTACCAAGTGTAGTCTTTCCATTTTGGATGACGATTTTTCAACATTTATTCAATGGAAATTGCGTTAAATTATCGATAATAATGTATTTCTTTTTGTGTTTTGTTTATTTTTGTATATCACATAAAATCTGTTTTCAATTATTTTTTAGTTGACTTCCTTTCCTTCAAGTAGTTTCCATAACGTCTCCCTCAGGATTTTATCAAATGGTCTCACTTGTGTATAGATCCAAATGTATTGAAATTTAAGAAAGTAGCATGCGTTTTTCTTGTTTATAGAAATAAATATCGTAACAAATTATAAATGTAGTTAAACGAATAAATTATCTTGCATGGCATGCTAAAGGCAACAATTCATGGTAGGTCAGTATATTAAAGATTACACCACATAGGCGTACCCAATTTTGAAAATAAAAAAGGGAACAGTGATGATATAGCAGTGGAAGCTATGAAAAAGAGATAATCTAGTCAAAAGGTTCATGAAAAATTGGAAATTGTAACAGTTGTAACTTGTTGAATCCAAGCATAAATATATCCACAGGAATCAAAATTGATTTGAAGTTTGATAAAATATTTGCAGTGTCAATGCAAGGAATTAGGATAATACAAATCAAAGGTAGTTCTGTGACACACAAAATATTTCACCAGAATAATTTTGTTATGTTTTACCAGAATAACCCGTGATAAATCTAGAGTGTGTCTTGGAACGGGGTGTTACTAGTTTGAGCCAAAAAGTTTTGCCCTTACCCCCCATGGAATGTGATGTGCTCAACTTGAAATAACAATAAAGGAAGAAACCACACGGTCTTCACCAAAATTAAAACATATTTATTTATAATGCTTTTCCTGAATTATAATATATATTTATATAACGTTTTTGAACGGATGATCAGATCTGATGGGCTGGGAGGCCCAGAACCAGAATCCCTGTTGTAAGACTTAAGTTTCACCGGCTGCTGCTGCTGATCTGTCGGGAAAGTACAGTACAATTTCATCTCCTCTTAAAATTCATACGGTTTGGAATGAAATTGACTATGGAATGGAAATGTTTTGGAAAACTTCATCTTAGAACACCCAAATCTTTTCACACATTGGGCTTCAACTGGCGATAGAACCGTTGAGGTATCGTTCGCTGTATTTTTTTCGCGTTTAAACTGATTGTAGTATCGTTTTTTGAACCCACGACATAAAAGACTTTTTGTATTTTCTGCTCCAAATCACTGGAACAATAAAATCGCCGTTGAGTATTCACACATTTAGCCACTTTTTATACCTTTGTCTCTTGGGCTATAACCAATTAGCCAACAAACAAGAGATTCGCTGAAAATTATTCTCAAGTTTTAATTAGTGGAGCTCAAAAGGGCAGTGAAATCACTGTACAGCTAGTTATTCCGTTTTATGTTGTATAATGGGCCCGTAATAATTTTACGTAGTAAGTGAATATTTGCTGCATTTCGGCTTTATATTCCTGTAGTTTGCTTGTACATTCTGGAAAAGCATGATTCTTCTTCCAAATAAAGCCGACAGAAATCCATAAAATTCAAGATGTGCCTGTTAAATACAGGCTTATGTTTTTCCACTATTTTGACAAACAGAAGAAATTCCAATTTTAAAAACTGAATGGGTGCATAATTTAAATTCAAGAATGTTATTTATCAAGAAGTATTAGGCCTAATTATAAAACTAACGTAAAGAGAGTTGAGAAACGTTTAATACCATTTGAATATTTTGAGGTGAGATTAGCCAAATTGAAAATCGTCGGGTCTTTACGGTTTTTTGAAACGTTGGCCATGTTCCTAATAATCTTGTTTTCGTCTAGTCACTCTGTGGTTTGCATTATTAGTTACAGTTGTACGTCAGTTTCCAAGTTCCACCGCTTAATTACATTATCACTGCCAGTTGAATAAGATCAGTCCTTGTTACTCAACTGCAATTTTCATGGAAAAAACTGAAGGAAACACTACTTTCAACTATGAAAAATATTGTTTCGTTCGTTGTTTCTTTTTAAAGTTTTCCAGAAGTTTGGTTAGTTACGATTGCTTTTGTAAAGTTTCATTAAAGCAAACTCACTCGAAAGATATTGACTTTTTTTCGGTCGTCATTGAAAATGCAATAATATAAGGAGTTGGGTCGAAATTCATTTCTCTATAAAAATCGATGCGCTCAGAATATTAAAATTGAGAAGAAAATATCTGCTGCAATTCCGGAATGAAAACTGGAGAAATAAAAAATGCAGAGTATCCTTTGATATGTTAAAATTATTATATAAAAAACTTCATTCGGGACTAATAATGAAAAATGCGGGGGTTCGTTATTAATAATTACATCACAAGTACATCACACTAATATGACATAATTGAGTATCAAATTGTAGCAGGGAATGTCATCAAAGTTCCCGAACTTTTAGCAGGACAAAAAAATTCGTATCATGAATAAATTATGGTTTGAGAGAAACTAAAAAAAACGCTTTAAAGGTAATCGAACTCCTTAATTAAGGAATAAAATGATTAATGGGAAAATTATTGTCATTATGGTAGTAGCATGAGATATCGATTATTATAGTTTCTCACTAGTTCAATTCCAAAATGCAGAGCTGGTGTATACCTACATGTAGTACAAATTATCAAGCATCAAATTGATGGTTGCAGCTGACGCCAAACTGTGGTGGATCGTGTGGATCGTATTGTAGTGCCATCTAGCGGCACTTATCGAAAGTAGGCCTGAGGTAGAAAAATAGGTAACTACTAAGGGTAATTAATGTGGTACCATCTACATTTTATCCACCTAAAAATGTCAATGTTGCCATGTTTCAATTATAAACAAACTAGATATTTCGGTGTTCCTTTGGAAACCCGAGACACACCTTAAATATATTTGTGATATTATTAAAAGTGGAAAAGTTGTTTATTTTGTTCGTTTTAAGTTGTGAACATAATCTATTTATTGTTCGCCAATCGCCACACTTCTATTATGGAGAAAGATAAGTGAGTATCACAATACCAGCAATACCATGGTTTCAGTTTTCCAAAAGGGCCACGCGCTGGTAACACTGTGACACTTACTTATCTTTGTCCATAATAGAAGTGTGGCAAATAATAAATATTTATGTTTTTAACTTAAAACAGATAAAGTACACAATTGTAAGAAACCTTTTTTTTCTAGTATATATTACTTGATATATTATGTATAAACTTAATAATTTCAAAATGTACACGAAAACATAATATTCATAAAACCACAAACATATTTAAGGTGTGCGTCTTGGTTTTTTACAGGAGCTCTATAATTGAAACATGGCAACATTGACATTACTAAGTAAGTTAAAAGTAGATAGCTGTACACTAATTACAGTTTCTGATTTCCCAGTTTGCTACCTTATACCTACTTTCAATACGTGCCGATAAATAGCACTACAATCGATCCACCGCAATATGGCGTCTGATAAAACCATCAATTCCAATGAAAAACGAAAGTTCCATAATAATTTGCTCGCTCTTACTGAAAATATTCGACCTGGGTGTATTTTGCGGTATCATATCTAGTGAGGATGTTCTCAAGTTATCACTCATTTTATTTTATCCGCTAGTACACTTATGATTGTTACTAAAAACATGCAAAGTTACCACCCCAAGCGTGAAAGTGATTGGAGTAAGACTCAACGGTTGAATATTCATCAATTAACATGTCACTACCTTTTGCAAGTCGATCTTTTTAATAATGTGTGGTTAGTTTTGAAGTGGTGATGTCGACTATGAAGTGCCTATTGAGCCCACTTGACATGCTTTTGAAAATATATCCAGATTTCTGTAGAGTTAACGATTTTTTTTTTCGTTTTTAACAAAAATTTGTTGCAAGATTTTTAGCTTTATATTTTTAATCAGCCGATCCCTTGGTATAGTTCTGGAAAGACTCATTCTTGCTTCGGAATGTGCAATATAAAGTCCTTGATCAAAATACATTGACAATTGAATCGATTTATTGTTAAATTGTTCTTCCTTTTATACGACCAGATATGAATTTAAAATTTTTTGCAACGTGAAAACTTGATTTTGATATAAAAAAAATTTTTTGGACTTTGAATTGTATATTGTAATATGCATTCATTCAATAGACTTTTTTTCTAATTTTGACATATAAAGTGACACTTTTTAAAACTGATTGACATTATGAAACGTCTTACTTTTTGTAACTAGTTGCATAAAGTAAAATTTTATGCAATTGGTGACGAAATAGTTATTTATGATATGAGTGTTAAAAGTGAGGTTTTATTTTGTGAGTGAAAACGTTTGTGAAATGAGCGGAGCGAATTGAACAATTTCACGAACAAAATAAAATCACTTTTAACACAAATACCATACAATGTTTTTTGTACAACTTCCCTATTTTGATAATGAAACGAGCGAATTTGCAATGACAATAAATTCAAAATGCATTTTAGTATTCAAATAATCAAAAGATTGTTGTGAATGGCAGACGTTGCCAACGTTATGATTACTAACAAATGAGAAAAGACGCTGTCATTTGAATGGAGTGCTAAAAATATTTTTAACACTAGTGTTGAAAGTATTTTTAACACGCTGCTATGTAAACAATCGTTTTTAACATTGTTTGCTATCATTAAAAGTGTCACTTTTAATGACAGTTGTACAAAAAATGTATTTCAAAATTGGTGACAAAAAGAATTATTCTATTTATTAAACTGTTATAATACAAGTTAAAAACATAAATTATAAATTAATTAATTATTATAAATATTGATAACACAATTATTGCAATTATTCAAATTAATTCCCGACGACATATTTTTTTCATTGCTCGAACTTGCTGTTATTTGGGAAGCGGCGCACATTGCATTAGATGTTTCACCAAATATTTCTTGCGTTTTTTATTATTTATGAAATTTTCAACATATCCCTCCGCAACAGAGGTAGATTTCCAACCTCCATGCCTCTTTAATTTTAAAATATCAGCGCCACTGTCTGCTAGGAAAGTGGCAGAGCTTCTTCTGAAGCAGTGGCCAGTATGTAGAACAGGATTTGAAAGACCAAGAAATTGTGCTAAATGTATTAATTCCCACAGGATTTCCGGTACATTTTCCATTCGCATATTTTACAAAAAATCTGTTGTGTTCTAGAACCTTAATATATTTTCTTAATATTTCAACAAGATTCGTATTTTCAATGTCTCCAGTGGTAATTGCAAACTGCCGTATAACTTTTGTTTTTGAAGGTGGGATATCAACACGAAAACGGCTTCCTTCGTATATAACATTTTCAACTGGAAGTGATGTTAATTCTGCTTTTCTGCATACTCCTGCCATTCCAATCATCATTGCAACCTTAGCCATTAAGTATTCTTTGTCATCAGCTTCCACTAAAAATTTGGCAAAATCTTCTTTAATAAAAACTTTTGACTTTTTAGCACTGTACCCGTCCGCTTGCCCTTTAATATATGTTACCAAATTTGTATATTTTTAATATCAATATTCCTTTTCAGATTTAGTTCAGATCTTAACATTGAGTGAAGTGTCCATAATGTGGAAACTTTTAGATCTTTCTTACCCTCAAAATATGCAAGTAAAACTTTCTCATTAACATGTTTAATTTGTTTCTCATCACACCACGTAACAAATTTTTCGTATGCCAAATCATAAACTACCTTTGACTTTTTGGGAATTACTGATAATAGAGCATTTTTACCTGCTGCCTCTTCAATATCGCTTGGTAGCTCTTCAGAACTTGAATCACTCATTTTTTAAAAATAAAACTAAAAATATATCAATCTCGCTAAAAACCTTCCGTCTAGACTTTTTTACAAAATGTCAAACAGCAACAAACTAAATTTATGTTTTCCAAATTTTTATCAATTATATCAAATTTAATTATTGTATTATTTTCTTTAAAATAAGAAAAAATCTTGTATGCAATACGTTACGAAATGAAATTTTGTGTAACTTGTGAGTTTTTCTCACGCCTTATACAAAATTGGGCATTCCGTAACTGATGGCATAAATAGCTATTTTCAAATCTCTCACACGCCAATGATACAATTAACCAAACTAAAGATAATAAATCAATGTTTCATTTGTTGATACGCTTGATCGCGATAACAAAAGTCATTTATTTGCTCCCATAACGGTTGATTAAAAAAGAACCTGTAAACCGGATAAACAATAACACAGTCTGTTAAAGTTGTTGTTAACATTAAAGTCAAGTTCATTTGGTAATGAAATGAGAAATTCGTGACCAGCCAAGCGATTGTTATTCGATTTTATGCTTAAATATTTTGTTGGAAGAGTAAGGTGAATCCGTTTTCAAATTTGCCTCTTGCTTAAAATAACAACTATATTGAATTTATTTCTGGGGTACTTCTAGTTCCTTTACTCTTTTAACATGTTTCGTATCAGTAGCGGCGCGACAAACATTGTCTCATTTCTCATACTGCAACTTTAGTCGGATCCAAAAATGCATTTAATAAAAAAACACCAGCTAAAAAATTAACCAAAGTTTCATTTTATTGGCAACATAGCATTTTAAATAAGAAAAAAAGAGCAAATAAGCTGTCATCGGGACTGCAGTGTGAAAACAAAAACAAATGAAACTTCATCAAATAAATTGACCCTTACAGAAATTTTATTTCAAGTCCATGATAGATGGAAATTTCTGCAAATAAATTCAACACTATAATTGTGTTGCATAACCAAAAATATTGCGTGAAAAAAAGCATGACAGATAACCAAAGGATTCTGTGTTGCATAAAAAGATGACCTTGACGGAAAATCCATGATTTTTTTTTTCAACCAAAAAAAAGTGCACAAAGCGCCTTTAACAGGCCAGCCGCAAAATGAAACGCAACTTAGTGAGGTGACGCAACGGGAGTCACGGCCGGTTTATGGCTGGAGAAAACTGCTAGCGCGGGTTCGACGCAAAATAAGACGCAGAGTGTAGCTAGTCACGGCAAGACCCTACAAAAAATACGATTGTAGTGTTCACGTTGAAGCTTGGACAGTTCTGAAACATGAAACTGCTATTGAACTGATTAATTCTCTATTCAGTTATGAATCTGATTCAGAAGACGAGTTCAAGTTCGAAATGATCTCCCAGATGACTGAGGAAAAGTCAGTGAGAAGCTTGTACATGAAAAAAGAAAAACTTATGGAGAATTCGCCTCAACTCAAGAATTTAGTGATGAAAAGTTCACCAATTATTTTGTCTTCATTCAGTCTACATGACTTGTATCGTACAAAACGCGTCGAATCCGCACAGCTTGGATTGATTTTTCTTCCATGGTTTTCAGAACACACCGGAGTCGTGACCTTCTGAAAAAAATGCGGCAACTACACTGCGTTCCGCAGGGTCACTTTGCACCAAAACTGCGTCACGTCACGCTGCAAAGGAATATGCGCATGTTATATATCCTCTATTAGGTTCACAAAAACTCGCCGTGACTCACGCAGCGTCACCTCACCAAGCTGCGTCTCATTTTGCGTCTGGCCTCAAAGAATTACTTTTATCATGAGATTTTGCGTAGGACAACACATCTGGGTATCTGAAGATGATCATGTGGCTAATTAGACCAATAATCGGGATATAAACAACAATTGCTTCAACTAGTGTGCAGGGAAACCAACGACCAATTATTCTCGGTATAAAACATCGGATGGATAAGAAAGAATCAAATTTTTCAATAATTTTATGATAGTTTTATTGATATTTTTTATTGTGAAAAGTTGTGGATCAAAAAATAATCTAGTCGAATATAACTCGCGAGTTCCATAAATTAAAAAATAATTTGACAGATTTTGTTCAAATTTGTTGCCATTCGGAAATAGCCACTCGAGCCCTGCGGGCTCTCTTTCATTTTATTCTCACTCTCTTGTTATATTATTACTGAAAACAAACCAGAATAAGTTGATTCCTCGCTTATTCCCTCAAACTGGAAAAAATAGCTTATACTGAGGTTTATACTTGAGGCAAACCCTTATTCTAGGATGCAATAGTTGCTCGTTATCCTCGTTATGTTTATACCTACTCAAATTGTAGAGCCGGCCCTCAGGGTATACAATTTATTCTACGAATTAGAGATGGAGCTGACTGTGATTTGGAAAAGGGTGATTTTTAAAAAGGTACCTACTTATTCTCACCTCCATGTCCCTCCAGTTCAACTTGAACAACCGTTTTAAACTTAATTTCTCTAGATCTTACTGGAATTAGAATTTCTATCGATTGCTTGGATTCCCTTTTACTGAGAAACGTTTTATAAATAAATTACTCCTTAATTATATGTTGAAATCAGACTTTGTATAATTTGTTGGAGGTTTTTTATTATTTAGAGTTAATCCGATAGTTTGGATTTCGGAGTGAAGTTTCCACGAGAAATAATACTCTTCCAATTATTTCCCAGTTAATTATATCAGTAGGTAGCATTTGTTTATGCGTAGGTAGAAAAAATCCTCTGCATATACAAATGGTTTTTATAAAGCAATTCACTTGGCTGTTTAGAATATCTCATTTCCATATATTTTTCCTACGCCCATGAAAAAAGCAAAACTTGATTGAACTTTATTTGGTGGAGAAACTAGTTCCTTATTGTCATCTGTCATTTTACTACATCGTTTTATCATGACATACATAAACATTTAGAACAACCTAAATAAGAAAGGGAAAATATTGTAAGCAGCTTGTGCACAAAGTGGATATGCTACCGTGAAAGACCGAAAGTAGTGGATGTCAACATTCGCCGGTGGATGTCGACAAATGTCAAATGCCTTGGTGAAAGTCCGAACATTTCTTAATTCTATTATACAATGGGACATTACCCGGTATACCTCGACAAACACAAATGAGGTCCGGTGAATTTCGGACACTGCAGGTCGCGACAAGTTTTTAGACATCTTCATCTCAAGCACTGACTGAACAACACAAGCCAATTTCTTTAAAAATGTTCCTCCTGCCCAAATTGGTGATATCGTAAGATTTCAAGTCCCTGGTGTCGACGGTGGTCGTACAGACCCTCGAAATGTGCTAGCGGTTGTTGTTGGAATAGAGGATTCAGACTTTTATAGATTAGCTAACAAAAATGGTACATTGAAGCAGCTTTTTCTCCGTAATCAGTTTGTAATTTGTAGAGAAAAGTTACTTTCTACGGACGAAGTTTCAACAAAAAAAAGTGTCGCTAAGAGAAGCAGCATTTGCTAATTCAAAAAGTGGAGTGCAAGGCTATACACGCGTTGTTACTGCAAAAGGAAGTGTTCCACGACTAAATGCAGCTGGAAGGAACTTTTCTGCAATTCGAAGTGCCACGGTAGTTTAAGTTGTTGCAATAAATAAGATATTGTTCTTATTTTTTATATTTCATTTTATATTTTTATGTTCTACTGTTTGTTTTTTTGAGTTCAACAAAGTCCTTCTCCCATATTATTTTAATAAAAGACCTATGGATTTATTTTGTTTTTATTAAAAAAAAAAACATTTATTTCAACATACACCCTTAGTGCATCCTGAATATCAACAATCGCCAGTGTAAATTAGAAATAATGAAATTTCAACAATATTTCGGACATACGTCAAGCAACGTTGAGAATGTTGACATTCACCGGTATATCTCGACATTCAACAGATTTCGGTCTTCCACGGTAACAGATACAAATCATTTTCTCAACAACCTTTGTATCAATTACTTCTGCATGCAGAATTTTCCTTAAGATATTACATACTTATATAAAAAAAATGTGGTTGCATTCAAATGTTGACATTTTCGGAAATAATTTTACTCTCAATATTTTTTAACAAAAATCCCGTTATTTCATATCGGTTGAAGTCCCAAGAATTTCCAAGTGTGAAGTGTTCTCCAAACTATTTGAGTACCTATTCGTATCTAGCCCGAGGGCAACCTTTTTTGTGCTACCATGCATGTGTTAGATCAGAAGTAGCTTCTCTTATTACTTGACAGGTTAGGAAGTCAAGACGCAACATCGTTAGAATCGAAAGAGGCGATAGAAGACATATAACGTTGTACATAGTTATTACGTTGGGAGTATTGTAGTTAATGATGTTGAAAATTGTGGAAATTATAGTAAATGCTTTTATTCTGTTTAGATAATGAAGTAAATTTAAATGACATTCGGTCGTTAAGCTGAATTAATTAATATCGATTCCAACCTTTATTCCGATTGGAAACATGTAGATTTTTTTCCGTGTTGTTCAGTGGATGAATAGTATATTCTTCAACGAGTTCAGAATGATGGCTATTATTCACGCCGATGAAGTGAGCGCAGCGATTGAGTTGGTGAGTGAATAATAGCCATTCTACAGAAGTTGAAGATACTTTCTCCACGACTAAAAAAACCCAGCGAGGATCGAACCCCGATCGTCCGTCGTGCCAGAGTCAACCATTAGTCTATAGAGGCATATCTGTTTATAAAAATGTGAAGAGCAAATAATATATACGTAACTCATATTTTTAATAGGAACTCTTGAATTTATTAATGAAATTGATTTCGGGAGGCGCACATATTAAATCTTCACTATCGCTACCGTTGTCCATTTTTTTCTCTATATAGTGAAATTGTGATTATATAATTATTTTTATTTAATTCCGCTATCAAATGTGACACTTTACGTCACTCCTTGACGTTAGGAAACGTCACATTTTTCATAACCTTTATATATCAGTTATGAAAAGTAGTTATGTAAAAACTTTACGTAACTGTTTATGTTTCAAAGAATAATTTATTAATTAGGTAGGTACTGTCAAAACTGACAATTATTTCATTATTTAAACTGTACAATTAACCCATTATTTTAATTCAATAGTATTCTGAGATTTATAAACATTGAAAACATTATTCAGGACACAGTTATTTAAAGTAAGTCAATTTTCTGGGTGAATACATCAGAGTAACAATACTTCTAACACGATTTGATTCCACTTCAATATTATCATTGTAATTTAAGATTTTATTGAATATTATGAAAGCGCGGAATTAGATGAAACGTTGTACGTAAACACGTTATGAAGAGAGCGATATTGTTCAACACGCGTAATTTGCAGAACTAGCTAGCCCTCGTTTTGGCAAATATTACGCTTGTTGAGCAATATCGCTCTTTTCATAACTAATTACGTAAATATCTATTTCTACTAGCGTGCGGAAAAGTCCACTTCTCCGCACTCATTACACGTGTATAAAGTGACTTTTCCGCTCGCAATTGCTGGCCGAACTCGCTAAAGCGTCGTTCGCCCATCTGCAATAGCGTGCGGAAAAGTATCACTTTCTGCACTAGTCAGGTAAACTACTATTGACGTTTCAAACGACACGCTGTCAGAAGCGATTCATTTCAATTCATTTAGGGCCAGTTTTACAAGAGAGATTTATACTAGGTGGAGTTATTCTGGGAATAAAGTTATACCAGAATTTATACCTAGTTTAAAACTAGTTGGTTCTACGATGCTTTGGAGTAAGAATTGCTATACCGGTGTAAAAAAGCATCGTCAAACCAACTAGTTTTATGCTTGGTATAAATTCTGGTATAACTTTATTCCCAGAATAACTATACCTAGTATAAATCTCTCTTGTAAAACCGGCCCTTTAGCGTGAATTCTGATAATAATAGAATGTGATTGGCTAACAAGAGTGAATCCTTTTTTATTAGTCACTGGTGTGAGAAATTGATATAATTATGCAGCTGAATATGTGAAAATAATTTGTGCGTTATCATTTAGTCGTGGAGAAAACGTTTTTACAATATCCAATAGACCAAATTTGTATTCCTAAACAAGGTTATTGTGGATAGAAAATGTATCAATCAAACGCGATGGAAATGAATATTACAAATACAGCAAACTACCCTCAAACGATATTTTTTTATATTCATCAGAGGTTGAAAATAGTCGGAACCCATTTCCAAATACAAAGTAATTTCTGTTTCCTCGTTATAAGCCAGTCGTAAATTCAGAGCGTATATTCATTTGAGACTTAAAATTACGTCTCAATGACCATAACAAACCAAGAATATATTTGAAATAATCGTCAAATTTCCTTAGTTCGACTGGGCTTTCTTAGAGTAAGTGTGTTTGTTGGAAACCATCAACTGTATATTTCTGCTGGAATATTTAATGAGTGCCTCGATTAGTGCACATTGAGTTTCTTGGATGAATATAAAAAATAACCCTGCTAATATAAACTCGCGTTATTTATGGTCATCACAAATCCATAGTAAGGTGACTGTATTGTTCTCGCCCAGTTCATTGAGTTTGTCCAGTTATTCCCACACCATTTTGGAACTGATTACACAAGAGCTCAGTGCTTTAATGGCTGCTTGACTATCCGACATTATGATAATCCTTTGTCTTCTGTATCCTTTATCTATATTGAACTGGGCGCACTTTCTTATGGCGTGGATTTTCGCTTGAAAGATACTTGGGGTTCTTCCCAAGCTTTCAGAGTATTTGATTCCTGGCCCGAACACTCCTATCCCAGTTCCTTCTATTGCTTTTGAGCCGTCTGTGTACCATTGAATGGCATTCTTTCCAAGTCTGGTAATGGTATTTGGATCCCATTCCCTCTTGCTGCTCAATTCCGTAACGAATCTTAAGAAACTAACAGTGACATTTTTCTAGGGCACTGCCTCCTGGATAAATGTGAATAAGGATAGATCGACATAAAATAACAACTAATATCTGTAGTTCAATTCGACACGAAATTTTGTGAACGCGTCATCTCTCTGTGATTTCCAGAATACCCTAGAATACGTAAGATACCTCAGTTTCATTTTCAAACAAGTTTTTTTTTCCAATTTCATTAGGAAAGGGAAAGAATAATTCACAATGTCAACATCTTCATCAACCTTACTATTCCAGCTATTGAAAACATTCATAGTTTTCAAGCCACAGAGTATTATGAACTAAAAATATAAACATGATAATATGGAGAATATTATTGAATCTTTTTTTTCCTCCACTCAATGGGCAAATCATAATGAAAAATAAATTTGAGAAGTATTTTTTCCTAGTTCGGGACCCAAATAGTCTAGTCTAGTCTAGTAAACTTTTTATTTCCTACAGCCTCCTACTTTATAATGTATGAGCCATAAACAACATTTCTACATATTTGAAAACTAGTAAATTGAAACTAAATGTTAACAAAATAAAGGCTATACTTACTTCACCTGTTAAATACAGAGAATGAGATTTAAAGCAAATTGGAATAGAAATTGATAATGACAAACTTGAGTTTGTTACTGAATTCAAATATTTAGGATTTATGTTAGACAATAATTTATCACTGAATAGCCATTTTTATCACATACAGAAATAGAAATGCTATTTATAGATTTCCAGCAAGCATTTGATTCAGTAAGACGGAGTGAGCTGATGAGAGGACTGAAGGAACAGGGGATAGAAAATAAGTTGGGAAGATTAATTGCAATGACTATGAAGGAGTCAAAAGTGAAGATACTCACAGTTAAAGGAGAAACGGAGGGCTTTGTATCTAATAGAGGCGTAAGACAGGGTGACGGTCTATCAACAATTGGGCTCTGGAGCATGTTCTTAGAAATGTAAACAAGGGAAATTTAAGAACGAGCGGAGGCCAGATAGTCGCATATGCAGACGACATAGTGATAGTGACGAAAAGAAGGAATATCATGAAACAAATGCTACTAGAATTAACAAAAGAAGGGGAAAATGGGATTAAAAATAAATATGAACAAAACAAAAATAATGGGAGTTGGTAAGCAGTGTGAAAACAAAATGATACAAAAAATTCAAATATCTGGGAGTCACGATCAGCAGTAAGGAGGAACGAAGATCAGAGATAGACGAAAAAATAATGGCTGCTAATAGGGTATACTATGCCAATAAGAAACTATTGAAAAGCAATCTATTGACAAGATACACTAAATTTAACATTTACAACACAATAATAAGACCTGTGATAATGTATGGAGCAGAAACGATAACAATAACAAAAAGCGATGAAGGGGAGTTGAGGAAATTAGAACGAAAAATAATGAGAACAATTCTAGGGCCAATAAAAACCGACGACAATGAATACAGGCAACGTATGAATCATGAAATACTGAGAGAAATGAACGGGGAAGATATAGTAAACAGAATAAAGAGACAAAGAATAAAATGGATCGGACATGTATGGAGAGAAGGTGAGCGAGCAGTCGCTTGCTCAATGCTACAGTGGAAACCAGGTGGTAGGATAGGGCAAGGAAGACCCAGATCTAAGTGGCTGAAGGAGGTGGAGGAGGATTTGAGAAGGATAGAAATAATCGTCAGATGGAAAGAAAAAACGAGGGATAGGAGACTATGGACAAAAATAAGCGAGAAAAAAATCAAATGAAGGGGATTGATCCACCCCAGAAAGCGGATCTAGAAAGCATTTATGCGGCGCAGCCCCACAAGGGGTGTCTAGCCATTTAATATATATACATAATCTTCTGCCTGCATATTTTTACAGACTTATAATTTTGGATAATCAAATTCACCAGTATAATACTAGAATAAGGAATAATTTATACCTAAATAATCAAACAAAAACATTTAATACTAAAACATTAACTTCTAAGGGATTTATTACTCACAACATTCTACCTGAAAATGTAAAGTCTTCTACAAGTCTTATTCTGTTTAAAAAGAGACCAAAAAATTTAGTTATTATTATGTATTTTTTGTATGTTAATAATGTAGTTAGTACTTATAAAACCTATATTGTGGATATTTTTTTGTAATTGTGTTTATATTAATGTTGCTTACTATTAGGATGTAGGTACCTATTTCAATAAAGTTATCTATCTATCCAACTAAAATTGTGTTATTTCCCTGTATATTTGTATAAGTTTAAACTTTTTTTTCGAATTTGCATCAAATGGTACTTAATGTAAAACATCTTGATCAAATTTATTTATATTAAAACAAACTGAAGTTTTGATACCGGCTAAGTTTAAATAGAATTGGAATATTCAAAGAGGACTGAAACGTATCACTCGTTGAATTGTTTACATGAAAATTTCTTTTACCCATGTGAACCTTTCGACTGTTTGTTTGTCATTAACTGTAGCATATTCCATCTGCCCGTTTGGAGGCCTTTTTGTTTCGTTCATTTCGAGTAGCGTTTGGGTAATTATGGAAATTTATGGGGTTTTACTTGTAATCTCTCTTGTCTTTTAAATCTTTTTCATTGTATATATGGTCTTTAAGAATTAATGATGTGCATGGTGTTGTACAAGAAAGAATGTCTAAAGGTTTATTTTCGTATGATCGTTCTCACACTATTAACTGTGTTTGTATAGGTAAATTGATCGTGTTGTAAACACGCGGAAAAGTTGATTTTAGTTTAAATGGCTTGAGTAGACGTAACGATTGAAATATGTCTTCCGAAAAGAAGAGCTGCTTATAAACTCCGACGGTTTTAGAGAGTAAATTTCGACGATTCGAATAATAGTTGGAAGTTTAGAGTTTATTATATTTCCACAAATGGAGTAGTGATAGTCGTGAAAGTTAGGCCAAGCTATAGGTAAATTTTCATGACAAAGATCCTAGTCGATTCCTAGTTGAAGATGTATGCCATCATGTAAAAGACATTAGTAATACGAACCTGAACCTGAAAATAACAACGGTTATGGGTCTGGAGCTGAGCGGTAGCGGTAAAAAAAATGCCGCATCCAACTGTAAATTTCTAAATATATAAGTTTTTTTCAGTAAGTTACGTTTATGTTTATCACTTTGTTGTGCTGGATACAAGTGCTATCTGTGGCCCAACAGGGCTTCACATTAGAAATGATCTATGTTTTTTCTTTCCACATGACTAGCATCCAAGTAAATTGTGAACGCTGTGATGCCACTTCTTATGTGTATAAGTGTAATACAATGACCCACGAGAGGAATAAAGAATTTCATCTGTGAATTGAACTTTTATTTCAAGAAAACTAGATTACAACGCAGTGGAGTCGTTCATTAGCGTTGTACGCAAATTGGGATCTGCGGCGTGGTATTTGGAGTCCACGGTCCTAATTCAATATGGATGCTCCATGAATAGTCCGATTTAAATTTTAAAACGTTATTGGAAAGTATAGAGGTGGAGTAAGAGAATGTATATTCACGATTTGTAATAATATGTCGAAAACGCCCCAAGATCAGAGCCAAACATGACCTGCTGCTATCTATAGAGCATGCTCCTCCTCGATACCTAACCACTGCCCTTTCTACTTTGACCTAACCTACTTCGCAGTATTTTCTTTGCTTCTCTATATCTATGAGCAATGGGAAAATAGAATGACAGCAATACCCTATTCTGAATTTCATCAAAGTTTCATTGGTAACAATACAAATTTAAATACTACATTTAGGTTTGGTTGAATGACGTGAGTCCAAGCCAAAAAAAAATCTAGTTTCAAAAATTCTTCCTCCACCAAAATGGACCAGATACTAATCAGTTGTTTGGCCGGAGATATAATACATGCCTTGGGAATTCCATTACGGAGACAAGATTGAGATGTCACAGACTTCCCCATCTACAATGGGCACAATAGCACGCATTGCTCGAAGAATTTTGGAATTCCGATGAGACAAGAACTTGTTTGTGACGTGACAGCCATCGAATACGTGTGTCTAGAGAGCCAACGAGAGCAACTCTGGCTGCCCATGCATCAGGGAACAATAACTGGTTATAGATACCTCAAGTAGATTCTACGTCCCTATGTGAGACTATGGCGAGCAGCTGTTGGCTACGCTTTCATTTTTATGAACAATAACGCCCGTCCTTTTCGCACCAGAAGTTAATGAGTATCCAGAAACCGGAGCATAAATCGTTTGGACTAGGCGGCCTTATTTCCATACATAGTTCCGATAGAACATGCTCACCAGATCAGTGATCGCGCGCAGAAATCCATAGTGATTTTTTCCACAAAAACTCCTTACAATAAATATATAACTTGAAACTTTTGAGTCTATCTGTATATCGAATATATTTAAATAGGAAGAAATTGTGTGTTTTCAACAAACTGATTTTTATCCAGTTTCGTACATTGCGAAATGATAATTTATAGAAAATGCTATTATTTTGTCTGAAAGTTTCCTAATTAGACTGGGAAAATTGAATTTCCACTGAAGAAAACCGCAAACTGCAACTTACAAATCTATTAAAGAAAACAGTCTCATTGAATTAGAAGAATCGCATCAAAGCTTTTATTCAAGCTTAACCACGGAATGAATAGTCATTGTTAGGGAAAAAGAATGATGAAACGAAAAAAACACCATCCGAATTGCTTTCACTAATTTATAAATTGCGAAATAATCAGTGGATGAAAATATGAAAATTTCAACACTCCTGCAGCTTTTTATGACAAGGCAATTTTTTTGTTCAAACTTTATTATTAATTCAACCCAATGAGAATTCAAGCAAATTTTATTGATAGTATCTACAGAACAAGTTAATATTGAAATTTTCTCAAAAACAGAAAATCATAATATTTTCAGTTTAAAACACACTTTTCAAAGCTGAAGATAAAAGACAGGGCTTTTACCGGAGTAGAACCAATCAAATTGTTGCTACTAGTTTCGGTAAGATATTACTATCATCAGGCTATTAAAATGGTGGACTTAATATAAAAATCTAATGATAATAAATAAATAAATTTCAACCGTAATCAAACATAAATGGAATATACAAATGGATGAGATTACTATTTAATAATTTAAGTGACAACTTCCAGAACGAAGCAATGAAATTAATCACAGTGCCATAGATGTCTTTAAAATTTAATAATAAAAATTCCATTTTATAGCGTTTTTCCATTAAAACATCAATTAATGAATTTAATTGCTTCGTTCTAAATTTGTTCAAAGTTGTGTATCACATGAAATATTAAATATTGATCTCATTTATTTGTATCTTGCATTTATATGTCATTACGGTTTAAATTTATAACATTTCATATTATCATATCTACCATAGGTATCTATCTATATATCTATCCACCATCTTCATAAACTGATGATGCTAATATCATACCGAAACCAATATAGTAGAGGATCCCTGGTACACTTTTCATCATTTATTACTAACAAGCTGATTTTTCGTGAGAAGCTTCTTTCTGACTAGACACCCAACTTTCTTCCTTACGGTAATGTTGGTAAATGGTAGCTTAATAGGGGTAGCAAGGATAAAATATGTTGATTTGACGGATTTTAAAAATTTATTACTAACCGAATTTTTCTTCATTTATTATCGAGATAATTATCTGAATGACGTGAAAAAATATTTGTCCTACAAAATATAAGGTTTTGTAAGGGAGTCCTCCCTCTCCAATATGTATCATTAACAAAGTCATAAAAAATATCAAACAACCAGCTAATTTCTTTTTTATTGGTTAGCTAACATTTGCAAAGTTTACCACCTACATTGTCCTACAAATTGCGTGGTATGTCATCTTGGTCCTACGCTCAAAAGTTGTAGTACTAATACTTAACGTAAAAATAATTACTATCAAGCTGAATGTTCGAGATTAGCTCCGTTTTAATGAGACGCCCAACAAATTCTTGTACGAAAATTCTCGATTGTGGTTTATTATAACTAAGATGAAATATGTTGGTTTGACGAATTGAAAAAATGTTTAACTAACCAATTTTTTTTTTGTTAATTATCGAGATGATTATCTAAGTAACGTGAAAAAATATTTGTCCTACATAATATAAGTTTTTATCAGAGAGTCCCCCTCTCCAACATGTATCATAAATAAGGTCATGATGGGAATGGATAAATAAATTGATTTGACATTTGGCAGGTTTTTGTTAAAATATAAAAGGGCATATTTAGATGAAAAAGCATTTTTTTATTCTTGATCCAGTGGTGTACATTTGGAGAAATATGTCACCTTTCCCCTCCCATTTTTCACGCCACTAGCATTTGAAGCTATTTTATTTTATTTTGTATTCCTCAATGATTTTCACGTGAAAAACGCATAACCTTTACATGTCAAAAAATTTGCAGTTTTCCAGTTATTGATTGTTTTAATGAAGTCTGCATCATCACTTTTTGATGATAGATAAAAAAATTTGTTTCTTGCATTTTTTTAAATAACTACCAAAGTTTAGAATATGTAACAGAAACTAATTCATGAAACATCAATGCGTCTAAAAATTTGTAGAATATTTTTGAAAATATTTGTCCCAACTTGTGATTTTATTAACAAAAGAATTAAGCAGCTAGCAGCTCACAAGAGATGTTCAAAATTTTGTCCATTTATATTCATGCAAAATTTGCAATGTTTTCTCATTGACAATTGCACACCTTCGAAAGACTGGCTATTGCCGGAGATAATTGCTGTAGCAGCATGGATTCTATCTAATTCTTTTTGTTGATAAAATCATAAAGCTGGACAAATATTTTGAAAATCTTCTCCGTAGTTCCTGTTACATATTCTGACCATTGAAAAATAAAAAAACCTTCCTCATTTAAAAAAATTTTGCCAAATGTCAAATTAATGTATTCTTAAACACACCGTATTTTGGAATGTAAATGGACTGGACCCCTCAATTCCTATATCATTTTGTTTTATTTTACGAGAGGTATCTACATGCAAACGTTATAAGTGTCATTCGAAAACACCCTGTATAATAGATTATATATGTAGGTATTTCCTTTTATTTTGTATACTCACAAATCCTGTAGGACTATTAAAACATACCTTTTTTTGTAGGACATTGTTTTATTTGGACGAAAAATATATTTAGTCGCGTCATTATACGCGAAAAAAGGCCTTGAAAAATTTTTTTTTTCGGGCAGCACCGATCGGAATGCGGTTTTCGGCA
>CAJUYG010000178.1:187260-219784 GCA_910591675.1 Galerucella calmariensis | reverse complement strand
AATAAACTCCAAAGCTCCATAAAAGTAAGTCGCAGTTATAGTAGTTTATTTAATCGAATAGATCATTGAATGGTAGGAACCATCAGTAGCGTAGCTTATAGCATCCAATTAAATTCCATTTCTCATGAAATAGCAATGCAACTAGCTATAGAAATAGCCATTTAACATACCCTCATATACCAAGGTAGTAATTACCTTCTGATAGAAACTATTATACATAAATAAAACTATTTCACAAGGATCTCAAATTCGATTCAAATTTTATAATAAGAAAAGTAATGAGAAAGAACCTTCCTACATAGTTACTATTGTAATGGTGAGGTCGTGATTACTACAGGAAAATGTTAAATATGTCTTTTCGTGCATCATTATTGAAATACTGAGAGTAGATGTCACTGGAATGAATTAATGAATGGGTTTATCAAAATTACAGGTCAACCAAGCGTATATACAGTGTGGAAACCACTTATGGAATAAAATTCGTCCTGTCATTATTTTAGAAAATTATAAAAAATGCCGAGACACGTTATGTAAACATAAATTTAAATGTACAGGGTGATTCACGCAAGTATGCCATAGTCAGTGTTGTTTTTTTTTAATGAAACACCCTGTATATTTGCATATTTTTGAAATCCTCCTAATGAACCGATTCCAACAAACTAAATAATGTATGGTCAATTATGAATTATACAGGGTGAAATTTTTATTTTTACCAAATAATGTATGGTCCATTATGAACTATACAGGTTGAAATTTTTATTTTTACAGTTATTAAACACATACATAAAATAACTGATGTATTTGATTTTAATACATTAAAATAAATGCTCAAAATGTTCTCCACCTAGTTGTTGGCAATAGCACAGTTTCCTATGGAACTCCTCCTTAACTTTGTTTAAAGTTTGAGGTAAAATATTCCGTATTTCTGTAGTTATTCTGTCTTTGAGGTCTACAATGCTAGTTGGTTGTGTTGCATATACTTTGTTCTTAAGATAACCCCACAGAAAAAAATATAACGGCGTAAGGTCTGGCGATCTAGCTGGCCAATCAATAGTACCTCTCCGTCCATTCAATTCATTGGGGGAAATTTCATCTGAATAAGTTTTTACCATTAAAGCATAATGGGATGTTGCCCCGTCTTGCTGGAACCAAACATTTTCATTCGGTAAGCTAGGATCTATTGCGTTGGGATATAAGTTTGCCAACGCAGGAATAACTTCATTTCTAAGCATATTTAAATATTTTTCAGATGTCAAATTCCCATCTATAAATATAGGACCAATAATATGGTCGCCTATGACACCGGCCTAAACGTTCACCTTTTGAGGGTACTGAGGGTACCTCTCCATTCAATGCGAATGTTGATTCGTGAGAAAAAAGAATGGTACCAAGAGCTAACTCATTTCTGTTCAGCTTATTCATCAATCTTTCGCAGAAATCCATTCTACGATCTGGATCGTCCTCTGTTAACACATGCACGAAAGTTAATTTGTAGGGATGAAGTTTTTCTTTATGGAGACATCTCAGAACAGTTGTATGACTAACATTATTTTCACGGGCAATTTGACGTGTACTTGAAGTTGGATTTTCTTCGACACCTAACAAAAAATCCACTTTCACATCATCTTCAACGAAGTGTGGTTTTCTTTGCAATGGTTTGACATGTACAAGTTCTCTGAATTGTGCATGAATTTTAGACACAGTACTTTGTGAAATATTGGGGAATTCGGGATACCTGTGATTAAATAAGTTTGCCACTTCAACTTGACTTCTGCAGTTATCCCCGTACCCGATCATCATTAAAATCTCAAGTCGGTGAGTCTCAGTCAAATATTTCATTGTTATGTCGACAAGGAAAGAGGGTTTGACAAAGATTTTAGTTTTTTAGTATAAACTGTCAACACATCAACAACTGACAGAATAGAAAACAATCCACATTATTTACCGATTTAAAACAATCCACATTATTTACCAATTTGGTCTAATTATTGGTGTTTTTAGGTATTTATGATAAAATTCATGGGCGTAGCAGGTTTTGTTTAATATACAAATACGTCTAATAATTAGTTAGTTTAGGTTTTTGATAAATCCATATTTAGCTAATTTAAAAAAGTACCAATATTTCAAGTGTAATAAATTATCAATTTTAAAATGTCACCCTGTATAATTCCCAATTGACAATACATTATTCAGTTTGTTGGAATCGGTTCATTAAGAGGATTTCAAAAATATGCAAATATACAGGGTGTTTCATTAAAAAAACAACAGCGACCATGGCATACTTTCGTGAATCACCCTGTACATTCAAATTTATGTTCACATTAAGTACAGCTCAATCCAAAAGTTGACGTGCCTATAATTTTCTAAAATAATGACTTAGATAATTTTATTCCATAAGTGGTTTCCACACTGTATAATTATTATAAATATCTATTAAGTGCACGTCAACAATTGATTAATAAATTTACAGTTTTAAAATAAACCACATTTACCAAAAATAAGTCTGTGATTCGCCGATCTCGTTGAAATTGCGGATATATTATCTCATAACATACCAATAAGTTTGGGAAATCGTCCAAAAAAAAAACAGTAGGTATAGAAAATAGTATATTATACACCAAAGTGGTGTAGAACACTATTATTATTGCCCCAGCACCAAAATTATTCAGCGAGTGGCTTCGCCCCGACCGGAATGAGGTGCGAGGCTTATAAATGTCTTCACCACCATGGTAAATATACAATTTTGTCCATAACTAGCCGAGTTTAATAATAGTTCACGAACGCACCACGAGAAGCGTTCACCCTGTAGTCTGACTGACAAGTACACTGTCAGTTTTCGATATATCATGAACGTACTCATTATGTCATCAGTCATTTTTGGTTGAGCGCGAATTTTAAACTAATGGATTTCTTATCCAAATACTTTTATCTTGATAGGTAATCACAAGCAGCCAATATTTTAAAGACAATCTTCCGGGTATACAAAATTATGTTGCACAAGTTTTTGTTGGACTATCCCTGAATTCTTAGGATATTCAAATTTGTCCATAATTGACCCATGTTAATAATAGAAAAATCATCAACCAAATAATAGAGAAATTAAACTCATCAGTTGGCTAGAGGAAGCAATAATTGTCAACTCCACAGCAAGTAGTGGAAATTAATTATTAAAGTAACCAGAAATGCTTCAGTAAGCCTCATTTTTGCAGAAAATATCTCGTATACAGTTGGCTTAACAGTCATATTTTGTTGCTAAGTTCAATTTTCGACAAATTTCACTCCTTCTCACTTGTGCGTGAAGAGTTGTGGTTCAAGCCAAAAAGTAAAGTTTTACACGCTTCGTCGTGTACTCGAAGAACGTACTTCATTTAAGAAAAAACAATTTTTGAAACTGGAAACTGATGGAAGAAACTATACATTTTATTATAATCTCAAACTGTTGCAGATCGTATTTTACGCTTAGTGTCTGTAAAAATTTATAACCCGTAAAACATTTGACTTTACTACATATAAATGACCGTCGTTAAAAGTAAGGTACTGTATTACATATGCCACACCTACTTATTTAAATAAATACACTCGTCCTTTCACTTCAACTTATCTTGGATACAAATCAATTTTGTGCTTCAGGGTAAGTTCACCATTGTAATCTGATTTGAATTATAAATTAAAAGGTAGAAAAGCACGAAGTTTATGTAATTTGAATAAATTACTACGAATTGTTGAAATTGTGGAGTATCATTTATTGTCACTAGATATTTACTTGATAACTTTGGTATTAAGAACTATTTTACTATATAAAAACTGAAATTTTTCATTCAAGATTATCATAAAATTAAATCCAAAGATCTTTGTTAACTCAGTATACTTATGTGAAGAATGTAATATTGTAAATTATACAGTGTAATCTGCTGGTTACGAATCTATTCTCAGAAAAATATCGCATCCATCAGTAGCAGAGATATTGTTGAAAAACCTGTTTGCACTGGGGTTATCGTTATCATATTTCACCAAATACTCTTCCCTGGTCTAATCCTCCTCTCCAGTCTAGTATTATAGCAAAGATCGTATAATTATTGAAATTAAAAGCTTGTCAGTTACCCTACCAAATTCATTTTCCTCCACGCTGTTGGGATGAAACTGGAGTAATTTGATGTATTAACCCACTTTGGAGCCACGCTCTACCAGTATGCGCAGCGACGCCTTGAGCAAACGCACTGTTGTCCAAGACGGTAGACTGTAGTGAAGTTATTTTATTCTAATCAAGCCCAAATGAATAATAGGGTGAAATAAAATACTCTATGGAATAAAGAGTATCTATTACTACTGCAAACAGTGGGTTGTAAGGCCACAGCATGCAATCCCTACCGGCTACTTGCCTTTACAAAGTTTAAATTAAAACACTCACTTAAAATAACAATAACAACTAAGTAATTATAGAATTTGTGATTAGTCCAAAACCTGGCCTGTTTTTGTACTCACCAGGAAATGGTGTATGACTATAAACTATCACTGACGTCGTAGGAATAAAAATTAACTAGAAAGGAATTATTTTCTCGTAATGAGATTTGGAAAGAACTTTACTTGACAATATTTTTATATCTGTCACACTGACATTTTTCTCAAAACCTTCCTCGTTTTTCTATTCGAACATACCGATGACAGTTGTCGCTCACTCTCACGATCAAGTGAATGACGACGTGAAATGAATACAATAATATTATAATTTTTTAAGGAACATGAATTCCGAACAGAAACTGTACCAAAAATTTGATATGTCCCTCGGTAATGTCTCTTATCACGACTCTTCAAACTTGATACAGCATTTTCCAAATAATAAATATCGCTACAACCAGATACTAATGCTTTTGAAGTAAATAATAATATTGGTTGTGCACTCACCACCTCCATTCAAGTATTTACCATCAATATTCAGTATTTACTCCAAAGAGGTATTGTATTTTTCAAGCTATGTTCTCATTCTTCTTCACATCAACTTTATCAAAACCAGAGCATCCTCACATGCATGAGAGACATAATGATCTTAACTGCGGCTTGCATTACAAAGTTTTGGTTATCCTAATTTGGGTAACGAAGCAGACGACCGAACAGCTAGACTCTGTAACTTCAGACTCAATCAATGAAAATATACAGCTCCACAAGCATTCGAAAACAATTTTCTTGAAGTATCAATAAGAAATTCCTTGCAATTTCACTGAAGTAGAATGATATCCAAACTACGTCGAAAGAGCATAAAGTTTAATTCTTACACGCACAGCAGTTAGCTATACCCAGTCTTTTTTTTAATGTACGTTCTCGGCAACTATGGCCAATTACAGATAGTAAAAATACATAAAAAATATAATTTAAAGTTTATGATTGAGAGAAATATCTTTTAAGTATTTCAGTGTTGTCTCCATTTGGTTTGGGTCCCCTAGGATGTCTTGCAGATTATATTGTCGTCTGCTTGTGCTAAATTGGCGACAATCAACCAGGATGTGTTCAACTGTAAGTGGGTACCGGCAGATTTGACAGGAAGGTCTGTTGCTTCAGGTCATTAAGTAGCTGTGTGTGACCTATTCGAAGTCTTCGTAGTATTGATACTCCTTGTCTAGAGAGTCCAATGGGGTCAATATACAGTGGTCTTTTGAGAATAGGCTGGATAGATAGTAGGAAAGTCTTAGTGGAGCTCCAGTGAGTTTGCCACATATATCTTACCGAGTCTTTTTGCTTCTGCTTTAAATCTCTCTGTGCGTGGTATTTCAGCAAAAGGAACTTCATCTTTAGTCCTTTGGTTCACAAAAAGGTGTCCAGATCTGTATATTGGGAAATTGTAAAGGTAGTTTGAAAGTAAACTTGTAATTTTATCATTTTTTTTTGTATATTCCGCTTAATTTACAATCTACATCCTTATAGAGTATTAAGTAAATGAGAGATAAAGTTTTTGACGTGAAAGGGAAATATCCAGTGACATTTCACCTTATTCTTCTGCCGTTTAATTATCAAGCAGGTCTGGAGGCCAGGTTCTAGCAAGTCTTCTTGTGGTGTGGCCGTTGTTGAAAAGCTCTTCTACTAACTGATTTGTATGATGCACAGTTCATTCTTTGATGGATTTCATCTCTGATAAAAGGAATCTTTAGGTCGTCATGCAGTGTTTGATTACTGACGTACCATGGTGCATCCGCTATCGACCTTAGCAGCTTTGACTGGAATCTTTGGATGATATTGAGCGATGCTGGTTTTGCGCACCCCCATAGATAAAATCCACAAGTCCAGATAGGTTTGAGCATCGTTTTGTGAAGCAGGATTTTATTATGGAGAGAGAGAGTTTTGATCGTCGACCTAGTAGCCAGTACATTTGCCGGAACTTAATGTCTAGCTGTTGTCTTTTCATGTTTATGTGATTTTTCCATGCTAGACGTTGGTCCTGATGGATACCAAGATAATTTTTCTCTGTTGCTGTAGGTATACATACAGGTGGGCATGTGTTGTGACGCGTGGTGAATGTTAAGCCGCGTCCACATTATGTCGAATGGTGTCGATCGACAAGGTCGATCGACAAATCTCATTCGACATGTTCGACTTTCAACTCGTCCACATCGTCAGTATATATGTGTACGTGTTAACCGACATACATCGCCGACATCAAAACTAAAAATACTTTGAATTCGTTTTGCGTCATTACATATTTCAATTATGAGTGATGAAGAAGATGCTGTCGTGGCAGCTGCTGCTGCAATTATTATTGCAGTTGTTGGAAACCAGCAACAGCGTTTTCGTTGCCCTCGAAGATTTTGGGTACGACCCAGCCTCGTCAATGGTAGGAAAAAATATCATACAAAGGAATTTATAAAGGATTGAATCGATTGAATCGCCCTCAATATGCTTACCGCATCATCGATGATTGGAGCTTTAGTAGCAGAAGATGAACTTACTTTACGTTTTTTGAGTGGTTGTTTTGGGGAAGTAAATATTTTTTCAGTAAGTGTGTCCGTAGCTACAACATTGTCTCCCGCGTTTGATGACTCTGCATTATCCAAAATGACTACGTTTAGGAAATGTTGAACAACATGCTTCGACACGTCCAAACCAGCCATGTCGATTCGACTTCCTTTTATCCGTAACGACTTGGTCCGGGTTTGCATTCGATTCGACCCGACATGGATCGACAATGTCGGGCGACCATCCACACTGGATCGACTTTGTCGATCGACACCATTCGACATAATGTGGACGCTGCTTTACTTGGACTGATTTTGTTTTGTTAACCATTGTGTGTACCATTTATTGAGTAAGTTGAGGTGGTTTTGGATATTTTGAGATGCTGTTGTAGGGAATACTCGCACAGCAGTTAGCTATACCCAGTCTTTTTCTTTAAATCTCTCTGTGCTTGGTATTCCAGCACGAGGAATTTCATTTTTAGTACTTTGGTTCACAAAAAAGTGTCCAGATCTGTAAATTGGAGAATTGTGCAGGTAGTTTGAAAGTAAACTTGTAATCTTATCATGTGCCAATAATATTATTGTTGTTGTAGATTCTAAAAGTGAAGGTATACCTTTATCCTGTCACAACCGTGGTAAATTTTGATCGATAATATAGGGAAAGGATTAAGTGAGTCAGGATTGTTACAAATAGTAGCATACATATTGAGTAATATTTGCAGCAAGTGCTAAGAAATTTTAACGACTATTATTAAAACTTTCGTGTTGTGTCAAATGGATCAGCAGGACTTTCAGTACTTTCAACTCACTCTTCACATTTAATAATTGATCCAACTCTGTACAAGTGAATTTTTAATAATATTTCGATCCATACTTTTAATTACTTAGTTTGAAAACTCCAGTTGCCTGGACAGACATTAATGGGTTCTGTAATAATTCTGTTCCTATAAGTTCCCAGTAAATTTGTTGGAAATATTGTTTTTGATATTTTTTTAATAATGCAAACCGAGTGAAGTTTCTCTTTGCAAGAGAAAATCACAGAATTTCAAACGCCTTCGGCAATAATTAGTCAAAATAGAACTAGCTCGTTCATATTCCTTTAATATACATTTCCAGCACTTCTATCAACGTTGATACGAAACTACCAGCACTTTGACGCTATTTCTTTCTTCGATAATTTCTTAAGTAGTAATTAGGAAAATTGTGTGTCTTTAAATACTCTTGACTTTAATGAACTTTCTCGTTTTTATAGCTGGTGTGAGGTATATCGATCCCAGACGAATCCAAGTCATTTTTATAATAATTACACCAAAAAATGAACTAGAAGTTCTGTATTTTTCTGTAAGAAATTGAAGGGTGGGTGACCCCCACGGCACTTAGGCCACAATTGGCCCATTGTGCATCCTTCCGAGGTTCAGACTTCCTTCTGGCTCGTCATCCAGCCTACTTGTTTGAAGTAGGCGATAACGTCGCCGGAAGTAAGCTCCCTCATGTTGGCTTGTGTTAGCCTGTACTCGCCGCATACGGAAAACCTAAATTGAGAGAGTGTCGGACATTCACAAAGAATGTGTTCGACAGTCTCATCTTCCTGTTCACATCCTCTACAGAGTGAAGTGTCAGACAGACCCAGTCTGTAGAGGTGTTTTCGTAGGTGGCAGTGACCGGTCAGAATACCCGTGGCTGTCCGAAGGTTCTGTCTGTTCATAGTCACGTATTTTTTGGCTACTTTGCTGTCCGGGTACTGCAGCAGTTCCTTGGCAAGCCTGCAACCTTCTGCATCGTCCCATCTACCCTTAAACTAATCAAGGGAGTGTTCCTTTATTAGGTCAATCATAGCCGACGCCGACAGACCAATGAAAGTGCCGGGTCCCAAGAGTTTTTGGGAGGCTGCTTTCCTGGCTAGTGAGTCGGCAATGTGGTTACCTTTCGATTTACTGTGCCCCTTGATCCAGCCTAGAGTGACTTCGTTGTTGCTACAGGCTTCGATCAGGGACAGGTGACACTCTAGTACTAGGCCTGATGTGATACGTGGTCTGTTCAGGGCTAGTAGTGCTTGTCTAGAAGTTGATTCGACGTTAATAGGATTAAGAGGACACTATCAAACTGTATATGCTCTATTTTAATAGGCAGGACGACAGTATCAAAAATTCGTCGATATAATGGTTTTAGGGGAAAATTCATATCAAAAAAATTCAAAACACTGCTTCAGTTTTATTTAAAAAATTCAGATTATTAACATTTTCAATAAAATAAAACATAAAAAATACTGCAATCGGCCATTTTGACTGAAACACTAATCACAGCGCATGACGTCACGCTTAGGTAAACACCGCTGTCAGTAAATACTCAATACTCATTTTCTGTGTCTTGTTGTTGTGAATACTACTGATTACGCATTTGGATTGATCTTTTATTATTTTACGTGTGATTTATCGTCTCCACCCTACTATAACAATGAAACCAAGCTTTGTTAAGGCAAATAGCTTAAATTTGCCCAGGATTGATATAATGAGGTTGGGCGATTCCCTCGCAACAAATCAAGAATTTTGCTCGTCTGAGTTTAGAAACGTGAAAACTTCCTTGTAAGTGAATTTTGTATTTATCTTCACCCTAGATACAACCAACTTAGATATAATCAAACTAGTTTTAAGCTCTTGCGAGTTTATTTAATTTTCACAGGTTGGCATATACATTTACGGGGCATACATCCTGGTTTCATACGTACTTGTGATACTGACCCCATCACATGATACTGCAAAAAGAAAAGTAAACCATTGAAATTGATAAAAAGAATTATAGACAAGACCAAAACAAACATAACCTCAATAAATTAGATGTTTCATAGCCTCAATATTTCAACTATTCCACGTCAAACAAACGTTTTAAGTTTGAGAAATATAAATATAATAGGATAACATACTCACAAGTGGTCTTCACAGAAATAAAGTGGCCAGTTCGTGACTAGGTCGTTCGGGTTTCGCCTTGCGAGCTTCAACCTCTTATCTATCATTTTCTTGTTTGGAACATGTACAAACACTTTGTTGGGTGTTCTTATTGATGTGTTTTTACACTGTAGTACTACACACCACTTATAAACTTTGGAATTCATTTTTATGACACGAATTTCTTTAATGTTTTGTTTACTTTCTTCCCTACGCATAGACACAATGACATGTTTACCTAGGCGTAACGTCAGAGCCGACGCCATGACACCTGCGAGCTGTTTTCGCGCACTATTTAAAGAATATCAGTAAAATGGCTTCAAACTTCGTTAAACTTGAGTTTATTACCGAAATAAAGGTTTTTTCGTAAATAGTGAATGTGTACCCACATGACGGAAGAGTATTTCAAAATCTATCGTCACGCCTATTGGGAATAATTAAGAGATATTGTTACTCTTTTTGTCCCCTTCAAGTGATTTCTCTCAGTAAAACATCAACTTTACCAGTTTACTTTGCTTTTACCATAAACAGAAATCATTGAAATGGAGAAAAATATACAGTGTGAGTCAAAGTCCATTCAGTCCACTTAGATATTAACTAGGGTTGTACAGTACAGTGGTGATGAGTCCTGGGTGGACTCTCATGAACCCAAAAAAAATGTCAGTCTGCTGGAGTGGCACTCTGTAAGTATTTCAACAATAGAGATTCGCTTCTTTTCGCTATTAGGTACTCCATAAACTCATTCGTCTGTTTTCGCAACTAGACGATTATAATCGAGAGCAAATAAAGAAAGGAAGAGAAAAGTGACCGGAAAAGTTTTTTTCTCAAGACCTACCAGAAAATATACACTTTCTGGACCATTTTTCGTCCAGAAAATAACGGTTTGCCGATCTAGACCGGAAAATGGACGCTAGGGACCGGAAATAGTAGTTTACCTAACTAGTACGGGAAGTGATACTTTTCTGCACACTTTTGCAGATGGCTGAGCGAGTTGAGCCAGCAATCGCGTGCGAAAAGGTCACTTTACGCACGTGTTACGTACACTATTTTTTTCTACTAGCATGCGGAAATAAGCCCAAAAGTTAACATAAAGGAACATTTCCTATTAAATACATATCAACAAATTAATGATTATCATTTGACATTCATTTGATGAGGCTTATACCAGGTCCATTGAAAAATGATTGAAAAATAAGTTGTTTTTTTATTGAAAATTATAGCAGAGTTATAATAAATTTATTAATTTTTGAGTGATTTGGTAAACTACAATCATACAAATATATTTTTTAAATATTCAAATGTCAGTAAACTCCCCAAAAACTTGACAAATTTACTTTTTCTACGACCGTGCGTTTTAACCCACTTTCCCGCACGCATTTCAGTTTTGAAAGTATCACTTTCCCGCACTAGTGCGGGAAAGTAAAATTATGCAAATTTTGACCTTATTAGATAGTTTTTTACTTTGGAAGTTATGACTATTGTTACAACAGGTAAATGAATATTTACGAAATAGTCCATCAAATGAAATCTACATCTTTTCTAGCTTTCTGTTGCATTTTTAATTTTTTGAAAATATAAAATAATGAAGATATTTTGATATAAACCTGTACATTCTTTGAAGTAGTGTCACAAAACAACTATCAAACCACCTGGGTTTGATGTAAAAGAAATAATAATATATCAAATAAAATTATTTCATCTCCAAATGACTTAAAACCGTTGCCGTCACTTTCATCGTCATCTTTATGTGACCTGCAACGTATGCCATCCTCCTCGACGTCATCTACTTACCAGTTAATACCAAATAACTCCACTGGACCGGCAATTTTAATTATTTCACAGAATGCAACAATAATCTCAGGCACAACTTTGAAGAATCAATTATAGCTAGCGGAAACTCAAAAAAAGTTTTTAAATACATACGTTCCTCACTATCATCTAAAGTTGCTATTCCTCTGCTTCTAAAAGATGACGGTAGCCTTTGCTCGTCAAATAAAGAGACTTCCGAAATACTCTCACAGACATTCTCAAAAGTTTTTACAAACGAACTTCCTAATGACAATATGCCTGACATCATATCCCCCCGTCTTTTCGCCACTCTTGACAATATTCTGTTCACAAATGATAAAATCAAACAGCATTTGCTAAACCTACGTACTAACGCCTCACCTGGCTTAGATGGTTTGACACCCTACTTTCTCAAAAGATGTTCCGACGCTCTCGCTACTCCGCTATGCTTAATAATGCAATCGTCCTTTACAAATGGCTCTTTGCCTTCTAGTTGGAAACTAGCTTCTGTCACCCCTATCTTTAAGAGGGGCAATAAGCTGGATAGCCGCAATTATCGCCCAATAAGTTTGTTGCCCGTTGTCAGTAAATTAATGGAATCTATTATTTCCGAGACTATGATGGTTTTTCTCCTCGAACAACATATTATTCCAAAACAACAACATGGATTTATTCCAGGGCGGTCAACACTTACAAACTTACTTCATTGTGTGAATGACTGGACATCATTCTTGAATAATAGAGAACCTATTGATATAGTGTATTTAGATTTTTCCAAGGCTTTCGACCGGGTTCGCAAGCGAAGACTCCTGTACAAGTTAGAACATTTCGGTATTAGAGGAAACTTAAAACTATGGACTGAAAACTTTTTGACGGACCGTTTCTACAAGGTCCGAGTTGGTGACTCCTTTTCTCATAAAAGACCAGTTGAAAGTGGTGTTCCGCAGGGCTCAGTTTTGGGCCCACTTTTGTTTACAGTGTACACTAGCGATTTACCGTTTCACGTTTCCAGCAAAATATCGCAATATGCCGACGACTCAAAAATATATGACAATCCCATCACAAGTCATCTATCTATACAAAACGACCTAACGTCAATACATCAGTGGTCTTCGGAATGGTTACTCCCATTGAACATTGAAAAATGTGTAGTTCTTCACGTCGGTAAAAACAACCCACATTTTGATTATTCTATTGACGGTCAGATTGTAATCACAGTAAACTCTCATAATGACTTGGGTGTTATCGTGAATAGTGAACTATCATGGTCCGATCATGTGCTCTCAGTAACCAAACGTGCAAATACCAGACTTTATCTTATTAGGAAATGTTTCTCAAAAGTATCTTTTCAGAGCTTCTGCAAATTGTATGCTACGTACGTCAGACCTATCCTTGAATATGCTGGCCCAGTCTGGTACCCGGATTTGACTCGTGATAGAACGTTGCTGGAAAGTGTACAGCGGAAGGCTACCAGAGTTGCTTTCGGACCTGTAAGACCTTCATATGAAGAAAGATTATCCATGGCAAATCTTACCACGTTTGAGCCTTTCGAATTCTTAAATATAATTTTGGTGATCTAAATACAGTTTTCACCCTAAATACGGACACGAGACTTCGAGGACATCAGTTCAAGTTAAAAAAGGAAAATTTTGCGGTTAGATCGAGACAAAACTTTTTACCAAACAGAATTTTCAATATTTGGAATGATTTGGACAGTGAAATTGTTTCAGCAACAAGTGTCAACATATTCAAGAATAGACTAGATCAGTGTTACTTATTCAATAACTTTTAGAGCTTAATCGTAATTTTCTTCTCCCTCTCATTTGTTTGTTCACTACTAGTAGGTATTTCTTTTGAATTGTATTTTTTTTTTGGGCATAATAGGAGCCAGCTCCTCTGCCCTCATTTATTTGTAATAATAATAATAATAATAATAAATTGTGTTTTTAATATAAATATTTATAATAACTAATAGTTTTTCGTTAAAGTTTTGTATATGTATGTTGAGATAAATAAATTTTGAAAAATGGGTTGGTATACTTTCTAGTTTATACGGTCGTAGGAAAAAAATGTTCCTAACTCATTCGTAAAGTGTCTTTCCCGCCATTTACCGCTTGCCCGAACTCCGCTCCGCGTCGTTCGGATCAACTGCAGTCGCGTGCGGGAAAGCATCACTTTCCGCACTTGTTAAGAAAATAGCTATTTCCGCACCAGGATGAGTGCGGAAAAGTGTACTTTTCCGTACGCTAGTAAGAAAAAGCTTTTTCCTACAACCACTATGCAAAACACGCTTTTCTACACAAATTTTTATGCGCAAAGCAGGCCTTTCCTAATTCTTTTGATAGCCGTTGGAAAAGTAATGCGAAAAGTACACGCTATGGCACTTTTCCGCACCGAAATGTCAAACAAAGATACCTATGACCTGTCAACTTATTTTGACAATTCAACCTAATAGTGTATTTCTTATTTGTGTACAATTTTTAAATTAAAACCAAAAGTACCTAAGTAAACTATTTATTTCATTATCAATTTCAATTAATCATAAAAACAATTTGAGGAATTATGAACCAAGATCAAAATAACTTTTTTTCTGAGTTGTCCAATTCGGACATTGAAAATACTCCTCCATATATTATTGAAAAGGCTAGAACTGCAACCGAAAATTTTTTACCTGAGGTTTCAATACAAATTTGTTCAAATTTTACAATGAATTATACATTCAACTGATTTTTCTATTCATTTTCATATTGTAAGTTCTTTCTATTACCTAAAAGTTTAAATAAAATAACTATATAAATGACTGTATTTCTTTCATTAATAAATGTGGTTGTAGAAAAAATATTGTGTGCAACTTGTACGAAAATCACTTTTCGCACTTGTTGTACAAACTACTATTGTCGGTCCCTGACGTCCATTTTGTTTTCATTTTTCCAATCGCTTTTTTATATTACAATCTACCTTGATTTCGTTACTTTGGTAACAACGTTTCGATATATTGTCGAGTGATGACAGTTCGTTGATTTTTAATTTGTCGTTTATGTCAAACTTATTATTTCATCTGGTTTTAGTTTTGTTAATCACTTTGTTATAAAAGTAAAATAAAGAATTAAAAGTATATCGAAGTGTCCGTCTTGAAAAAATATTGTACGTCACGCACCCGAAAATAAGTGTTTTTCAGGTCTCACCAAGATTATCTTGACCTGAAAAACACTACTTTCCGGTCTTGTAACGTAAATTACTATTCTATCTCAGAGAATTATCTTTCCATCTCCCTTTCTCCCCTGAAAGTACGTATTGTTTATTCCTGTTGCAGGCATTGAGAAAATGAATGTAACCATTTGCAAATTTGATAGTAGTGATTATTTATTTTCATAGGTTGATTGAAGTGGTTATGGAAATTTTATCTTCCATATTTTATGCACAAAAAATGTTACCAAAAAGTGAACTCTTGTTTAAAATTGATTCCTCTTATACAAGAAATCCATGAAAGATACGAGACACTATTTTCTCAAAACACCACGATTACAATAATTTGGACTCCATCACATATTGGAATCACTGGGAATGAAACAGCTGACAACGCCGCTAAGCTGGCCACAACTAAAACCCAAAAAACATTTATACAAATCCATGATGACCTAAAATCTCTGTTTAAAAAACATCTAAGAGACTCCTGGCAATCATACTGGGACACAACACACTCCGCTCTACATGAAATACAACCTAGTCTGAAGTATCACCATGACTCCACACTCTCCAGAAAAGAAAAAATAATTATAAGAAGATTGCGCATTGGGCATACACGCTATACCCATGGATACTTAATGACAAAAGAAGATCGCCCCCTGTGCCAGCTATGTTCTGTTTATTTAACTGTTAAACACTTCCTAGTGGAATGTCCCCGCTACCAAAGCTACCAGCACAAACACAATATAAAAGGACCACTCAGTGATATCTTGAAATTTAGTGGTGAAGTGAATACAGTGCTATCCTACCTAAAAGACATAAATTTAATAAAGCATATCTAACATGTTCTACCTAAAATTTAGTATCGAATGTCATAACTGTTTAACCTAAAAATCATGAAATACTGTAACTGTGTCAATGACCTCAGCAGTCGCGTTAATTTAAATTAAAAAAAATATATATATATATTTCCAGCTCAGATGAAACAAATAAGAGCCTCGGAAACACAATGGCCAGTGAGGTATTTTTGTATTCCTTCGCTCATCAACCATGTGATGAACAAGTTGGTCGAATAAAAAGAAGCTAGATCCTTGTTTAATCAAAATAGTTCTATAAAACTTCCGTCGTGCAGGTTGAATGGGTCAGTACTGTCCCGCAAAACTTTTTTTTAACCGATTTTCATACATTCTCTCTACGTTTTCTAATTGATTGAAAAGAAACCGTTAAGCTGGTAACATATATATTGACTGTTACAATTTGGAAAAAAAATAAAATCAACATACAACACTGACAAATCTTCTTATATCTTCTAATATAAACAAAAAAATGCGTTATCTTCTTTCTTAATTTCTTCTCTTCCCCTAATGAACTTTTATCATCAGTTTAAAAAGTCTATGTTTTATAATATTGAATAAAAATATCTCTATACGAATCAATGACACGAGGATTGTCGAACCATTTCCGTCAAAAAAGAGATATGGTTATAGAGTACTAACAAAGATAGGGATAAAAATATTCTCGCTTCACTATTCTTTTCGCTTTCGTTAAGAAAATAAATAACAGAGTGCCACTCCTGGGGGTTTCCAAGAAGATGCTGGTGAGATTTGTCTCGAAAGCGGGGGGTAATGTAGCAAAAATTTCGATTCCTCACGACGAATCATCCACCTTGTACCCACTTGGATCGAAGTTTTTAAATCGAGAAAACATCGGAGTGCTGAACAATCAAATCCACAGAGTGAATACAATGTTTGAGTTTCTCAATGTGACCATGAAAGAACATCAAAAATAAATTATTTTGAATTATTTCAGTCGGTCTACAGTTACCAGCTCAATAAGATTATAAGGATATTTCTTTTGGTATCAAATTGTAATTGAACCTGAATATACAAAGTTTACCTCCCCCTCTCCCCTGGGTGATGCGGCCTTCTGGTCCGAATATAATATGGATCTTTTTATGTAAATTCCTTTGTAAATTTCGAATGACCGGGATTTTGAGTATACTGCTACCTCGATCACCGCTATTTACCTTATAAATTCATGAAAATCCGATTACGTTATACGTACACAGGAATAAATCATCCTTAAGGGATATATTTGTTTAAGTTTTTAATTAATGAAGGATTTATCAACCATTTAGCAGTTTAATTAAATTTTCATTTGATATGTAATGGATGATCACAAAAGTTGGGTCGTTTTTTGATTAGCTTCAAACTTCACTACTTAGTATAATACGAGGTATAATAGTCCTTGTCCAGAAATACTAAAGTATTAGCATCAACTTTTAATAAAAAAACATATTTCCTAAATACACAAATTTCTTCTTCCTTAAGTTCATTTTCCACGTTGCTGGGACAAATCGCTGCAAGATAAAGTACAATCAGGGCGAGTTGTACCAACAAGGCTTAAAACATAATTAATGGTTTAAGCAAAATGGGTGTTGTACCAGACTGGATCAGTGGGTAACCAGAGTTTTGCCAATGGGTTTGTTAACCGCCCAAAAACTAGTGGTTAAAATAATAACCCTAGTTTTCTAACCTAAGAACTTTGTTCAAATGTCAGTGGATTCTGTAATTTTTTTATTTTTACCAAATATAATGGAATATCCCGATATAGTGAATTTCAGTGATGAAGATTTTAATGAACTTGTAAATTTACAAGTATATCCGAGACGCCCACAAAACTTTCGGCGACGAACTAACCATTTTACAGAATGGAATGACCAGGAATTTTTGGATAGACTTAGACATCGTCAACTTGAGAGCACAGGCCAGTGACTTGTTTCCCTAAAAGTTCCTTCAGTTCCACATCAATATCATTGGCAGGAGATGGAACATATTTTCCGCCACCTGGTACAACTCGCCCTCAGCATATCGAAAGTTTGTTGCTGCGACTCATCCAGGCATAGGGGAAACATAACGTGTTGCCAACTTGATTGACAGTGACAGCAATGTCAGAGCGGAGCGCTAATAAAAATTTTGGGTTGGTACAACTAAATCCACCAGAAAAATTACCAAGTCGCAACGACTTCTCGCTCGAAAAAGCAAGTTCTAATTCATGCGACCGACGCGCACAACGAAAAAAAAACGCCATGTTGCATGCAAATTTTTCGAGTTGCAGCGTCAACTCGCACCGTTGAAAATGGACTTTATACATCTGTGAAATCAATCCCCATTTCTTCGAAATAAATATTTAAATATGCCCTCTAAGAAGTAGGATTTTGCATCGAAATCCCTACATGATGACCCCCGACGTTTCTAGTTAAATTTATATCCAATCATTTTCCGCCCACGCGTATATAATGTTCTGACTAATCCAAATTATTAATAATCAAAAGTTACATTAGTTTGACGTTTCTCGCTAATTGCCTAATTTTGTCAGTTGGTAGTGAAAGCATTGGTCGTTATTTTAGTGCAAAATCCATATATTGGAGATAATATTCACTCATAATTGCACAATTGGTTTGTATTTTATCGGGTGAATTTGGGTTGTTTAATGAGAAACTGTTTCATAGTAATTTGACGAGAATAACTGTCAACTATTGAAAACACGACACCGAAGGTGGAGAGGTAGGATTTTATCTAATGTCAGTTTTTCGAGCAAATTTAGTGATTGACAAAACTTTGAGTTAAAGAGGAATTTATCTGATAAAAGAAAAGCTCGATTGTTTTTTGGCAAGATAAATTAACGACAGAATATATAGATGAACAACTTATAAGTAACCAAACTTGCGACTCATTGTCATTGTGTAAAAGTGTCCGCTTACTAGATATTGAGGAAGAGGAGTTTTTATCGCGATAACAAATAATCTTGTTGTTGTTAAATAAGGATTGGATTCTCTTTTTTCAATAATTTTTAAAAATAAACGAACGGGACACAAATTGTTGTTAGCACTATTTCTTACCAGCCACTTACTGCCACATAAAGCTTTTGATTTATGAAATAAAATCCATAGCAAAATGATCGGCATAGGTAGGTACAGCGTGCGACTTAAGGGTTGGCACACACCCTCAAAAGTGTAACAAATTATATCATTATTTAATCATATTATCACGTATGCCCTTTTGCGATTGGACATTTTTTGGCCTAAGGTGCACAGATGTCGAAGGGCATATACGGTTCTATCGCGCCTAAGTATATTGGCACCTGTATCGATTGGAAGGGTATTGGCAATGACATTTTCACATTCAATTGGAATTGCAAAGTGTAAAAAATGGCCAATTGCAAAAGGGCATACGTGATAATATGAGTTAGTAATTATAATTTGTTACACTTTTAAGGGTGTGTGCCAACCTTTAAGTCGCACGCTGCACGTATGTCGATCATTTTGCGATGGATTTTTTTTCATAAACTAACGTTTGGTGTCTCGGCATACGTGAAACTGAAATTGCAAGATGCAATTTTTCATTACAATAAACAATTAAATTATCTGTCGTTCCCCCACGGAAAATATTTATTTCGCTTGATTGTTAATGAAAATGAGCTAAATTACAGAGTCTCAAAAAGGCATACGTTTAACTATCATCACGCTTTTTTGCAGCGGGCTGACGGTCTATGGGTAAATATCTCAGGTTACGATATTTTTTAAAACGGAAATCTGATTGTCTTGAAGGTTGGTAGTCCATTAAACAGTTAAGCAATATTCAATCCAAGAGTTATGTTTGAAAAAACTCTGTTATTCTCTATTGAATGAACAAGGCTGTAGAAAAATTATAGTACTTCACTCGTTGAAGACGTTTTTTGAAGCTCGTAGAAGTTACCAGCCTCTGCTGCACCTCGAAATATACACTCTCCTCTCGCTTCAAAGAATGTTACTTTCGTAACTCGTAAAAAACGTTGTGATTCAAATTCATGTTTTGGTGAGAAGCTTTGAAAGTTCCAGTCTCTTAAAAAGTTGGATTAAGTCGTAATTTTTTGTCAATTGGTTTGTGGTTAGTTGTGAGGGTATGTCGCTCTTATCGCATTTTCAGCAATCCCTCCACACAATTTGTAGGGCGTTATCATAGTTTGATACTTTTTTTGACATCTAGCACGAAGGTGTTGATATTTACAACTTGAAATCCCATTTCACAAGAAGCGTTTTCACTTTTTCACCCATCAAGCAGTTTTTGATATTCCAAATGGTCATGTGTGAAAAGATGAAATGAACTGTAGTGAATATAGAGAGGCTGCTGGAACTGGGTGAGAGAAATTTGAAGACAGTTACCGACCTGGTGACTGGACACTGTACCCTGAGAAAGCATCTGCACAGGATGGACAAGGTTAGTGAACCTGTGTGCGGAGAATGTGAACTCCACGATGAAACACCTACTCACAAACTCTGCTTCTGTGAGAACTTACAATAATCACACGGAAGCACTTTGGAGTGGAAATAATACAACCGTTACAACTACTGAAGGTTCCTCCAGATGAACTGGTGGCCTATGTAGAAGACACGAAGCTTCTGGAATGGAAGTAGGTAGATATCATGGGTGAAGGTACAAAGATTCAGTTCAAGAGCCCAACCCAAACGTATGGATGAATGAATAGTGAGACCATTTTTTCGGTCTTTTGTTATAGTGCCAATCCCATTCTTCGCCACCAAAAGGTTTCCGAATATTATTTAAGAAATGTAATAGCTTAAAGTGGAAGTTTTCATTCTTCAGTTTATTGTATTCTTCACATAAGGCCAAAGATCTGATAGATTTATTTCAAACTTCACATCACACTTAATTTTTCTCAAGGATGTATATACGACTACTTATTACTTTAACATATTCTGGGTTCATTAGTAACACAAAACTTATTTCACTTCAAACGACTTCCAACTCGTAGAATACGTAGTTAATGGTACAATCTCGTAAAGTCTTTGTGTACATACATTCACAAACGTCTTTATCGAAAAACGAAAGAAACATTAGACACATTTCATCATTAAAACTTTCTTTGTTTCACTATAAGGTTCTCTTAATATAATTTCCAACGACAACGTGTATATGAAATTTATTTCTGAACTTTCTTTGCAGTTTCGAATAACAAACTTAAACAAAATGAATTATTTTAGGTGTATTATACTTTCATAAAAGTTGTTTTGGCTACTAACTACTATAAAAAACCACTAAAAAAAGAAGCGTAATTTAATCAGTGGCAAGGGTTTCAACGGATGTCGAAGCCCATAATTTTTACTGCATTCGACTTCCGTTTGTACCAGAAGACGACGTAGTTTATATACCAGAGAACAGTTTCGTTTAATAGACTTTATTTTCCACAAATGGTTTCAACAATGCATTTTTCACAAGATAGACCTTCTCAAGACACGAAGCGCCTCCTATGATTGATTCTCGGAATACAGTGGCGGGTAGAGGGTAATTGAGTTTAAAAAATTAGGAAGCCTTATTTTAGAAAGCATAACAATAGCATAACAATAGGTAATCGAATCAAAAATAGGGGAGTACCAAAAAGGTTTTCGGAAAGGAAAATCAACAGTAGATGCCATACATACTATAAATCAGGTAATTGAAAAATGTTATGAACACAATGTTGGAGTCCAAATGCTATTTATTGACTTCAAGCAAGCTTTCGACAGCCTGAAACGGAGGACAATCATAAAGGATATGGAACAATTAAATGTACCTCAAAAGATCATACGGTTGGTGAAAATGACGATGAAAGATTCTAGGGCAAGAGTAATGACAAGGGAAGGTCCATCGGAGGAATTTGTAATAAATGCTGGAGTAAGGCAAGGAGATGGGTTGTCAGCGGTATTATTTAACATAGCAGTGGATGGCATAATTAAGACTTGTAATATCAGTGGAAGCATAATTAATAAATCAAAACAAATAGTGGCATATGCTGATGATTTAACCATAATAGCTAGAGACCGAAAGAGTCTTGAAGAAACATTGGAGAAAATTGTAAAGGAGGCGGGAAAAAGAGGACTAAGAATAAATCAGGAGAAAACAAAATATATGGAAATGAAAAGAAAGAAGGAAGTCTACCAACCAGAAACAGTTAAATGAATTCAGTTTTGAAATTGTTAACACCTTTAAATATCTGGGAACAATTATTAGTAACAAAAACGACACAAAAATCGAGATAAGGCAAAGAATTCAAGCGGGGTATAGAGCATATAATAAATTTAAAAACATCATGCAAAGTAAGAGAATAAGCCGAGCAACAAAATTAAGAGTCTACAGGACGGCGATAAAACCGGTTACATATGCGGCAGAAACTATTAGATTGACAAATGAGGACGAAGAGCAACTAAGGATATATGAAAGAAGAATAATTAGAAAAATTTATGGACCAGTCAAACTAGGGTATAACGAGTACCGAAGACTTATGAATTATGAAATTAGAAATATATTAGAAAATGAGGACATAGTAAACACAATTAAATCAAAAAGGATTCGTTGGTATGGACATGTTAAAAGAATGGAGAAAGGACAGGAGGTGAGGAGAATCACAGAATGGAGACCGAATGAGGAAAGATTACCAGGAAGACCAAAAATTAGATGGGAAGATCAGGTTGTGAAAGATATAAAAATTTTAGGAGTACAAGGCGGGGAGAGACAGATGCTGGACAGAAAGAAGTGGAGAACAATTGTTGAAACTGCAAAAACCTCTAATAAATTGTAGATAAACATCAAGGAAAACGTGGGCTGACCCCCCACAAGACACAGGGTCAACAGAGCTCAATTTGAGCGGCTACAACTCCAACCGGAGTGTATAGCCTTGTATATATATAACAATAGTATATTGCGTCACATGGGCAGAAAATGAGTTTTAGCAACCCGATACTATTATACAAGGCTAGAGTAGCGAAGCGGGCGCAGTTGATAGTTACGGGTTGCTAAAGCTTTTCCTGCAAGTGACAGATGGTGAAAAACCCTCGCCTTCCCCCATTTTTGGTAGTCATATGATTGATTTTGCGATGGGGTAGGCGGAAAAAAAACAATAATCACATATATTTCTAGCACATGTCAATATTTTAGCATAGTTCCGAGGAATAAAGCAAGTATTGGGAGGGCAAACTTAGTCCTTATGACACAATTCCTTTGGAAATAGTTCCAGGGTCCAATAGCTTATGCTGCAGACTAGCAAATCACATCTGGCAGGCATTATACCAATGAGCACAAGGTATAATGTAGATATGCTGTCTTTCGGAGGAGATGTGGAACCGAGTTCCCAAGTCCATGGATGTTGGGCTCGTTGAAGGATGCTACCACTGGTTGGAACACTAGTGGGTTCGCCAAAATTTCCGGTTAGTAGTAGAGTGCTCCTCAGTCGCAGAAATAGACCGACGTTAAATAACAGAATAAAAAAAAAAAAAAAAAACAATGAGTGAATCAAATTCCCGTACAAAACAAAGTTTGGGCATAGCTCCGGTGTAAATCTAGTTCGTGAATCTAGTTTTTGATTTAAACATATTTCCCGGTCAACACCATATAAAGAGAACATTCTGGAGTCGAGTACATTCAGGGAAAAGAGAGTACTCTCGAGGAAAGTAACATATACTCTTTGTAGCAAGTCACTTGCTCAAATTTTGTAAATGTTATTTTTTCTACCAACCCCTTTTCAGTAAAATTGTTGTATTATATAGATATATTTTTTTCATCTAGGTTTCATTTATTAATATCTTATTATTTTTAAGCAGATAACAGTTTTCAAAATTAGCTGATTTTTTGTTAGATTTTCCTCTAATTTTTCCAAGAAATGGGATTAGTGGCACCCTTACATTTGTTTATTTTTAATAAAAACAAAATATTTTTCTAATTTCCATGAAATTAAAAAAATTCTGTGAGAAATGGTTTTGTTATGCCCAAATTTGAAGTCAGCTAGGCGAGAACCTACAACATTCTCAGTTTCAAAGGTTTGGCATTGAATCAACTAGATTGGTTATAGTCTCTGATAGAATATATCTAGGGCTATTGTTGAAATAATACCGTTCTTGGTGTGCGTCATCGATTGTGACGTATATCCGGGTTTTCGGCATGTCGTTTGTTTTTGTTGCTTTCGTTTATTTGGGCTTCAAGCACTTGTGCGTGACGCCTCAGTCGTTTTGAGCAAATCGAACACGATTTTTTAGGATCCTCAAAACCCCCTGACATGTGCCAATGCCAATGAATTTCCTGTGTTGCTAGAAGAACAGTTTTCAATTATAATGTTTTTGATAATAAAATTTTGCATATTTTAATCGTATTAAATCGTAATCGGCACAATATTAACCTTTAAATAAACGTCAAACCGGACAAACGTCAAATATTTAATGTCCGTTGCTTGAAGCTCATACTTTTCGGTATGTGCTTGAGGGGCAAGGGGAAGGTAAGACTTGGCGTCACGCCCGGTAATAAACGAACGGAATTCAGTCACTACGAGCTGCTACTAGCAGCCAAAAGTAAATAATCGAAAACGCTTTTTATTTGAATACTTTGACATAAAGTTAACCTCAACTTTGATAAATAAAATCATCAGGATCGTATTCAGCCAAATTAGAAAAGGCCATGCAATTAATAATCACCAGCTTCTTTTTCTAACTGAAAATATCTCAGAATTTTCAAAATGCTTGTATCTAGGCATATTTTTGTATTATTTAGATAAATATAACAATAAGATTAATATTCACTTCAAATAAATAATAATTGACCATAAGCAACAAAGTACCACCTGACAAGAACTGTCAGTGTGACAGTAAAAAAAGACGTAAGACACATTGCCGCTACGAAAGTAACGCCTTCATAGTATTTTAAATTCTTGATTAATAGGTTGAGCTTGCGCATAATCTAAAACATCAACCAATCAAATTTTTGTAAGTCAAAGATTAGGGTTAAGATTTGTAATACACAACGAAAAAAAAATGTCAGATAGGGACCAAAAATTATTTTATCAATATTTAATACTGACAAAGGTAGCTGGAATGCTACCGAAACGTCGAAATAAAAAAAATAAAAAACATTATTGTGGTTTCATTCCCAAAAAATAAGAGAAAAAATTATAAATAATGCCACAAGGAACTTACAGAAGATATTGTTTGTTTATATCATATATAAAATAAATAAATCTTGATAGAAGTGGAAAAAAGTTGTGATAAGAATATCAAATGAGTTTGTGGCTTATTTTCCAACACAATTAATATACCAGAAGGAACATACAGAGGGTGTGTTTTTGAGGGGGATTTTTTTTCATCACATTCCAACTTAACGTATTTTGTCTAGCAGTATTTTTGGTTAAAACAACAAAACAAGTAGCAAAACTAATTTTCCCATATTCAATAAGCAGCGGTTTCATTAGAAGTTAATTAGTTCACTATATCAGCAAACATTATTAACTGTTTCCAGTCTCGTTGCCGCTTTTGTAGTTAATTAATTTGCAGTTAACAAACAATACAGGAAGAACACACAACTTACAAATTTTGTGAAAGCCAGGACCGGTCACATATATAGTGGAGAGAGGAATTAAAGAGTACTGATCCATCTGAAATGATGGACCACCAGCATACCTTGGCATTGTCCAGAATCGGTGAAGATGATGAAGATTATGTCAATGATGATGAAATCGATTTGAGGTGATTTATTGAGATCAAAGAAGATTAACGAATCTCGTATGTAGTCGCGAAAGCTAGTGGAAAAAAGGGGGATGAATCGGATTCAAGAAGTCCTTCTGAAATAGAGTTTATTTTTAGGTATTTGAACCATTTTTGCCACTTAGTCTAGGAGAAATCGGCGCATGAGTACCGAAAACTGTTCCACCTCAATTTTTTTTATGCGATCCTCTTCAAATTACCCTACTGATGATATAAATGCATGTTGCCATGGGGCAACCTGGTACCATATTGTTCAAACCGAAATTGCTTAAATAATTGCAAGGAATTGTTATTTTTCAACCGGACAAATTTTATACTCTTTATTAAAATACCAATAAAAAAGGTCCTTTTCACGATAAAGTGGATATTTCCAATTTCCAAAGATGAATTTTTTAAGGTTCGAAAAATCTCTAATTTGGGTACTTTCGACTCATGAAAAATACAGGGTGCTTTCAAATGACACCCACAACGTTTGCATGTAGATACCTCTAGTAAAATTGGACAAAATGATATGAGGATTGAGGGTTCCAGCCTCTTTACTTTTGGAATTACAAGGTGTTGAAGTTTTGAAAAATGTCAAATCAATTTATTCATCCATTTTAAAGATATCAAATTAAAACATTCAATTTTTCAAAAGTTTAACACCCTGTAATTCGAAAAGTAAAGAGGCTGGACCCCTCAAGCCTTATATCATTTTGTCCAATTTTACGAGAGGTATCTACATGCAAACGTTGTGGGTGTCATTTGAAAACAGCCTGTATTTTTCATGGGTCGAAAGTACCCAAATTTGAGATTTTTCGAACCTTAAAAAATTCATATCTTTGGAAATATCAACTTTATTGTGAAAAGTCATGGGACCTTTTTTATTGGTATTACAATAAAGAATATAAAAAAAAATTGTCCGGTTGAAAAATAACAATTTCCTGCAATTGTTTAAACAATTTCGGTTTAAACAATATGGCACCGGTTTGCCCCATGGCAACATGCATTTATATCATCAGTGGGGCAATTTCAAGAGGATCGCATTAAAAAATTGAGGTGGAACAGTTTTCGGTACTCATGCGCCGATTCCTCTTAGACTAACTCCACATTTGACATTTTAATATTTAAACTGTGGGTGAAATTACTATATAAATACTGTAAAATAGATGTATGGAGTGTGATTTCCATCAACCAAAATCATTTGATTAATGTGTCTTCAACCATTTTCATGCATTGCACAAATTTATAATTCTTTCAAATAATAAAATAAATTATTCATAAAACTGCATTATTTCACGTTCAAATCTCATTTCCAATCACCTCAATGTAATGTTATTTGAAAAAAAAAACTAAAAAATCCGTATTTCAAGATGTAACAGTACACTCTATGTTGAAACTTCCTTCTATTCAATGTTTGGAATCTGGAACTCTAGGAAGCTAGTTAATTAATTTTGTTTTTAGACAATCTTAGATATCAAGAAAATGAAGAATCTCCTAATTAAAAGTGCCGATAGGAAAACAGTCGACAAATTTGATTTTAATTTAGATCGGAGCTAAAATTTATTAGATAATGTTGAGAAATTTAAAACACTTTTCTATTCATTAAGAAGGATGTGTGGGCTGAATTATTCCAAAATCCATCGTTCTCACGCCAATAATGAAAAATAATGAAAGATACATGCATCGCAAAAGCAATAATAACTATTATGAAACTTATTATAAGTTCTAGGATAACTAGATGTTTCTCATTATCATCTATGAACATGGTGCTATTCGTTATCACCTATGAGGGAGCAGCTCCAGGCACCATCAGGTATACATTAGCAAGTTTATCTAAAGCCGTTAAAGAAATGCAGTCGAAAACATTCGATATTGCCACGTCAAACTTTTAAAAAACCAAATTGCTAAGTATGTAGTGATAATAATAAGAAAAGGGACTTTTTATTATTAACAATATGATTGAATGTTAATTCTTTAATGTGCTTGTTTCCTTGGATTTTTTCTATTAACATTATTTTTTCAATTTATGTATATTAAAAGATGAGCACTTTTCCAAATTTGTTTTGGGCTTCTTCAAGCTCTGGCAGCGTTGTACGAAAACCATAATCACCACACCCTCCGAATTACATAATCGGTAATTTTTATCGAAAGCTGACTTCTTATTGGCAAACGCGTGCGTGTGTTCTTCCCTCTCACTTCGTCAATTGACTGATATTGATTTATCCAGTGGCGTTGGTATAGTCAGTGACCTTTGTATTTTCAATTTTACTTGATAAAATAGGTACCGTACGCCATTTGTACGTTTATGATAGATATGCGCAATGTTTCCTTGTCTCTTACCGATGCCCCGTAGCTTCAGATAAACTTGAAAAACTATATCAACACGAGTGAAAAAAAAACGGGGCTACAGGCCTAATTATTTTGTGCTTAGATAATAAATCTGCATGAAAATGCGAGAGGTATCTATCGATATATACTGTACATTTATTATGTAGTGGTCCGAGTCTTTATGAAATTAAAGAAGACCTCCAGCAGATTTTATTAATGTAGGCAGGCTGAATTTTTTACGAATAATTTTATGATCACACTCGTACCATTAGCTCGAAAACAAAAATGTTATAATTAAAATTTGTAATAAATTATCTGATCGAATGGAATAAAATACAGCCAGCTTTTAGTTTTTGATTTATACTTTTGTTGATAAATTGGCGAAACTATAAAATAATTCCACGATAAGAATCATTTGAAAATCATTAACTTCATGTTTGACATCAAATTAAGTCAAACAAAATTTGATTTATCGAATTCAGTCCAAAGTAAATGAGAAGAAATTGTCTGTTGAAAGATAATGGGGAATAATTAATAGATATAATCAAACTGGAAGAAGGTTCTATGAAATTTAAATATACCGTGAATATATATCATTAAAATAGACGTCCTGTTTGATAGTTTTCATGTATTTTCAATTTTCCCAACTAGCAAAATGGAATTCTAAGAGAACTGAATTGTTGTATAACAGTCGAATAGCGTTGTTTTGAGGACTGTTTGTTTTTATTGAGCCTTTTGTATAAGAGTGCTATAATATACCATATAACTAACAGCTACATTATAAAATAGTTACTTAAGCTTGTCTTATTGAAGCTGTATAATGTTGTATAATAAATATTGTATAGCATTCAATTGCGTTGCATTATGAAACACTTTTATCTACGGCCACCCTCAAAATTAGGCATTTACGAACCAAAGAAAATGTGTGAAATCATATACATTATACATACGTTAAAAAGCGTGCGTAAATAAACAATGCTTTTTATATGGGACTTTCATTATAGCACCCAAAAGCGTGCGTAAATGACCAATGCTTTTTAAATGGGGTTTTCATTTCAACACTCTTTTTTAGCTACGAAATTATCTAGTTGCCTTGAATTCAGTCGTTTGTTGTATAAACTTTTGAGCTGTCAGTAAATTTGACAGAAGTGTCTGACAAATAGTGAAAAATATTTGTTACTTCAAAAAAATACAAATTTCCCAATGCTATAATCAGTAATTCAAATAATTGTCCTTATTTTACTGTAAATATGAATTTAAATAATTAGAATTCGTTGTGTATATATTTGTTAATAGAAAATTCATTTCTATGTTTTTGAAACCCTTCCGAGCACATTTTTTTATTTTTTCTTCATATGGTTGTAGATAAAGTTTTGTATGACACTTGTGCGTGAAATACTTTTGCGCACTCGTTGCATTTTCGCAACTCGTGCGCTAAAGTATAACCTCACGCACTTGTATCATAAATAACTATTTAGTTGTATAGTGCCTAAATATTCTTCGTTATAAAACAGTTATCGTATACCGTTCCATTTTACAATAAAGTATTGTTCAAGGCATTTCTTTGGGATAAAATTGCTGTATTATAAATCGCCATGTTTAAATAAGCAATTCTTGTACCGCTATTGCCGCCATTATGATCAATTGAGCTGGAAACGTGAAACTATATTGAAAAATGTGACTTTATCATTATTTAGAGAATTATATTGTGAATAAACAAAATCATAAAAAAAAGTATTTTAGGATTTTCTACTTTTTTTTGTATCTACTCGAAACTTAACCAGAATTGTAACGCTTCATTTTCATGCCAAATATATACTTATAATCTGTCAGTAAAATTTGCGGCGCATTAAAATTTGTGCTATTAAACCATCCAAATGAAATTATTATTTTTACTATCGATGTCCGCCCAAGCGGACCAAGTCGTTTTGATAAGATAAGTGTCCATTTCTACAAATGAAATGTAGGATGAAATATAATTTGGTTCTGATATTCTTCACTAAAAAATGAAATGCTCCCATAAACTGCTAGATGACAAAATGTTTCAGCATTATAAAAAAATATATTGCGTTATACAACCACTTTGTAAGACCTTCATAGTGCCGCTTCAATCCCATTTAATAGATGTGACTACATGACACACTGTTAAATCATTTTATAGTAGATGTATAAATGATTATAAAACAGTCGATTAAGAGTTGTATGAATGTGTATCAAACAGTCATATGAGAGTTGTATAAACTTTTAATAGAACTGTTATACAACCAAACAGTTGTATAAAAATGGGCCCTTTTTAGTTGTAAAAGGATCTTTTAATTGTTTTGTAGACCGTTATAAGAATTTTGGTATCCTATAAGATATATCTTGTAGCTGTTTATACAAACCTTAAAAAATTTAAATTGTTACTTGGGAGGTTAATAATGTTCAACTTATTTGTGATCTTATTGATTTGTGAGACTTCTGGTTTCCGTTACTCAAAAATAACAAAAGTCATATAAAAAAGACTCAACATGGTTATTTGTATTGTCCTTGGAATGTCTTCTTTGAAATGTTTCGCGTTCAAGACTTCCTGATCTTTGCATATTTCCCATCATATATATTTAGCTTGAGAAAAGACATGAAAATGCGGTTATTGCAGAATTTTATTCTGAATTGGTGAAATAATACCCCTAGCAAGTATTTTCAAAAGATAGAGGCTTGTTTCAGGATAACATTTTCTCCTTGCGAAAAACAAACAATTATTTTCAACTGTTTCTTTCATCCGATTTTTTTCCGAAAGGAGTACGGTAAATACCTTCCGAGATAAAGCCGCCCATTCTCAAATTGTCGCCTTTTTCTACTTAAAACTCCAGTCCGCACCTTAAAATGTTTCTTTTTAAGTCTCTTATTGTTTATTTCAAAATATAAATATCGGCTTCAAAATTTTTCATGAAAATCCTTCCATTCTTTTCCTCTTTCGCCTTCTTTTTCACGCCGTGAAGTGTAATGATCTTTGGTGAATAAACGCGATTTTTTCAATCTAGATATTCGGTTCTAACTATAACGGGAGCTCTTAAGCTCAAGCACCATTTCGAATTCAATAAGAGATACTAATAATCATTTTTTAGTTATGCTTTATTATTTTTCATTTTTCCTCTTAGCGGAATATGTTAATAACTGTCTTGAAATGTTTGGTTATCTCGTTAGATAATTACAGTGAAGATACAAATGATTCGTTCCCATATGATTGCCTGCCTCATTAAATATGATTTAAAGGAGCGGCATGCAATTATCGTTCAATTGAAAACTTATAAAAAGAATAATATTTGTCTCGCAATTGCTACTTTTGCAATCAAAAAACCACAACTCGAGTCGGATTTTTTGAGTATGTATATTTTATGAAAAAAAAGAGTGATGCTATGACATTTCTTGAAAACCAATCAATTTGAATGCTACTTTATTACATTATCACAATAATGGAGGATCGTATTAAATTGAGTTTTCTATTATTAGGAATCCGTTTTTTCAGTGATAAAATGCTAACAATGTGAGTACAAAATTTCATGATGATCGGTATACCTCTGTACTGTATACTTTGGCAAGTTTATCTGAAGCCGTGAAAGGATTGTCAAAAACATTCGATATTGCCACGTTTAACTATGAAAAAGCTGAAGCGCTAAGTATGTAGTGATGATAATTAGAAAATGGACTTTCTATTATTAACAATATGATTAAACCACAGATTATAAAGAGAACAGATACGAATCCAGGTAAAACATCAAACGATTTTCAGCTCCATCTTCAATGACCTTGGACCTTTAACTTGGTATGGCCGCGATGTTGCCAGTTTAAAATATTTTCTGAATTTCTTACCAAATTGCAGTGTTGACTCGGGGACAGTAACAATTTCTAGTGCCGGATCTAGTTTTCCACTAAATCTTTAAAACTGCCTTGAAACATGAATTAGGACAATAATCATGTTTATTTTATACCTATATGTGCATTCTCATGATTTGTTATGAATAGTCACTACTATTGGGAGATTAATTAATGAATACATTTTTAGATAACACAAATAATTACAAAAATCAACCAAATTTTGAAGTACAAATAATTTTTAATAGACTCATCATCACACCTATGCAAGGTATAATTTTGATCATAATTTGTAGCACCAAAGTTAATATCAAAAACTTTGAAATTTCTTATATCATATTAAATTACATACTCTTATCCTTTGGAAATCGAGAGAGCTTTATTTTTCTTTCCGAATAAAATTTAATTGGACAGTCTCTGTATGAACAATACACTACGCCGTGATGTTTATTCATTTTATAAGAATAATAGTCTATACACTATATTTTTATAGTTAATATTACCACAATGCACAATGGATTAGTCAAAAAACACAATTAATATCGCCGATTTAACAACTTCAAACAATGAAGCAAACAAAAATGGCGTGCTTTTGAGCATATTTTTATGTTTTGAGCCAAGCCGTCACCGTTATTGTGCATGGTTGCCAAGGATCTGGTTTGTGGAAAAAAGTATATACAGGGTGGGGCAATCTTCTGACATCGGAGGATTACATTCTTGTGGTGAGAGATAGAACTTCATAGTTTTGTGTGAGCTAAGACAGTTACTGAGAGCACATTTTGAAAATACTTTCGATTCTACAGGGTAGTCCAAAACCACGTAGCAGCACAAACTTACATTTTTTTAAAAGGAACGTACTATATTTTGTTTAAGAATCGAAAGGATATCACCGAGAGCGTTACAAAAATATAGCACTCTAATATATTATAAGGGTGTTTTACAAA
>CAJUYG010000178.1:143287-177260 GCA_910591675.1 Galerucella calmariensis | reverse complement strand
CCCTTATAATATATTAGAGTGCTATATTTTTGTAACGCTCTCGGTGATATCTTTTCGATTCTTAAACAAAATATAGTACGTTCCATTAAAAAAAATGTAAGTTTGTACTGCTACGTGGTTTTGGAACACCCTGTAGAATCGAAAGTATTTTCAAAATGTGCTCTCAGTAACTGTATTAGCTCACACAAAACTATAAAGTTCTATCTATCACCACAACGATGTAATCCTCCGATGTCAGAAGATTGCCCCACCCTGTATAGCCGAGAGATCGGCTTATTGGACCACCCGGTACAAAAACCTTCCTGACAACATGGTTTTTCACGATCAAAAATGCTCCATAGAAATAATATAAATATAAATAATACCCTCTCTATCTAGTCTAATAATTGAATTTTTTAATGTTTTGCTCGTATTTAAACTATTTAAAATTTCAGCTGAATATTAAATATAATTATAAGATATCTTTAATATTTATATTAAAAAATCTAGAAATATCAACATAATATAACATTAAAAATCTTCAAATTTTGTTAAATATTACCTGAAACGCATCGAATATTATAGTAAAATACAAGTTCACTGTTCAAAGCACTAATATAAAATATACCTTCCAATGTACATATTTGTTTTCGTTAATATAAATTCTTCGAATCGTTTTTTTAGGCAAAAAACTAACCGGTCGACTCATAGGTTTATAAATTCCTGTTGACGCTAGATAAGACGGTTGTTCGTGCGAATGCAATTGAATTTTAAATATACAGGGAGTAATAAAAATAAAAAGTATACGACGTCCGAACGTTACATTATAATTTGGGATTTTAATATACAGAGTGATTTTGAAGGGTATAAAACGCTTCAGGTACCATAAAATACTTTAACCTAGAATAATATTGTAACTGGGATTGGAGAGAATGTCTTAAGTTACGATGCGGCCAAACTGCAGAGGGCACTGATCATCAACAATCGTAATGTCAAGATGTCAAAATGAAAGGAAAAATAAACAAACCACGTAAAAAACTTTGTTGTGTTCCTGTTTGCTGAGACAAAACGAGTTTTAAAACGTGAACCTGAAGTATTTGACTCCTGGCTGAGAAATATTAATAATGTGAAGTTACACTACATGCCTTCGAAACAAATATACCAAAAATAGGAGCTACAATTCTAGGTTAAAGTATTTTATGTCAGGTACTAAGGAAATACATTTCACTTCCAAAATAATTTATGTTTAAATAATAAAGTTTTGTTGAAGACAAACATACTTAGAACATTAAAACATTCAGTAACATAAACAGGTTCGGCAAATATTTAAGTTTCGTGTGTAGAATCTTATAAAGGAGCAACAGTGATCAGGATCACTCATACATAAAATTCTATATGTACAAGAGAGAACAGCATACTTTCCCTCCAGTATAGGCTCGATTGGAGGGAGTGCGACATTGTCTCTCTTTTGCTCCATTGCTTCCTCCCTTTCACTCACAGAATGGCAATACGAAACATAATTATTTGCAAAATAATAACCAAATAATCAGTGGTCTGAGGTCTATAAGCTATCTTGTGTTGATATTGGAACAATCAAATATATTTTTAAATAAATTTTCTGTCAGACCATCACTTTTTTAAATCTATAAAGTATGAGAAGACTTTGATAATTATTTCGATATTGACATATTATTGACAGAGTGACAGAAGTTACATTTTATGTGATGCCTATCTTATATCAAATTTAATAATTTGACTGGCTCAAATAGTAACCTATCTTGTAATTGATTTAATATATTATTTGAATGTAAAAAATACAAATATTGAAGCTTGAGTGTTATTAGCCATATTTCATGGATCATTTCAAAATAACGTCACTGACAGAATGGCCATAATGTGCTGGAGGGCTGATTCACTGGTAAAACCAGATAATGGTTATACCTCAATTTACAATTGGTATCTACTTAGAGGTATCTAGAATGCCAGAGTTTTGTAATGTTGTTAAGTGTGGAATGTGAAGAGAAAGACATACTATATCATTCTTTCGATTTCCGGCCATTTAAATTATTCTAGGAGACTATTTAATTGATCTCGCTGATGAATACCGCGATGCTTGGATAAGTGCTCCAAAACGGGCCACCTCAGTGGATTAACACCTTAAACTTGGTTTGTGTGCTCTCGACATTTTATAGAAAACTATTTAGTGTACCTATCAATGTATTTTTGTTCATAAAACACAAACGCACAAGATTGAACTCTATAATCGATCCGGTTGCCCTCCAGCACAATATAACCGACCTGTCAGTCATGTGTTCTGGAATCGTCTATGGGGATATCCAGGATATATAATGAACAAAGTACTGAATTTTTCAAACTCCTATGACGTGATCTTGTTAATTATGTACACAGAAAGGGCTCCACGTAGTGAAACATTTTCAAGACAATTATTTAAACATTTCTACTTGAGCTTCTATCACACTTGTTTGTGAGTTCCACTATTCAACATCTTTACATGGATACTCTCAAAAGCAATTTCATATTTGTTGCTAGATAATTTTTTGGAATTATTATTCTCAATCAATAATTTTTTCTTCCTATTTCGTATAGTTACTAATATAATATTCAATTTATTTCACACACTAGATGCCAATTCTCGCTACCATGGAAGCTAGTGTCTATTAGTATGATAACGCAAGTCCTATATAATAATAGCTAAGCTCTAATATTATTTGTTATATAGTTGAAATAATCCCCTTTTTGGTGTGCGTCATCGATTGTGACGTATATCCGGGTTTTCGGCATGTCGTTTATTTTATTTGCTATTTTGACATATAGCTAACCTTAAATTTGATAAATAAGATCATCAGGATTGTATTTAGCCAAATTCGAAAAGGCCATGCGATTAATAATTACCAGCTTCCTTTTCTAACTGAAAATACTTGAGAACTTTCAAAATACTCATGTTTTTCCGTGTATTCACAACTATTTTTGTATAATTCATATGAATAAAACAATAAGATTAATATTCACTTTTAACAAATAATAATTGACCGTAAACAACAAAGTACAGACCTGTCGAGAACTGTCAGTGTGACAGTAGAAAAAGACTCAAGACTTATTGCCGCTACGAAAGTAACGCCTTCATAGTATTTTAAACTCTCGATTGATAGGTTGAGCTTCAGCGTCATCTAAACATCAACCAATCAAATTTTTGTAAGTCAAAGATTAGGGTTAACGTTTGTAATACATTTGAACGGTTCATTATTGTGATATTTTGATTAGGATTAATCACAGACCTGCCTCTTTTCCATTTCTTCCTACGTAATGTGTTAGAAAGACATTAACAATCGATGACGCACACCAAGAAGGGTATTATTTCAACCCTATCTTCTTTTTTTCAATTCATACAATATATAAAGTCTTTCACAAGCTTAGAACATAAAACACACAGGAAGGAGCATTTACCAAATAAGTCCAAATTGCGTCCAAATAAGAGGTTGCAAATGGCGAATAGTCGTTTCCGTTTTGACAGTGGCGTACTGTTTGTATGGGGTATGGGAAATGTGAAATTTAAAAATTGTAGCTTATTTAAATGTATTAAATATTATTATGTGTTACTATAAGCTGTCCTATACAAACAATATTGTCTAGAAGCAATGAAAATACGAATATAGAATAATACTTTTGATAATACTTTCGTTTAAACTTATTTTCAACAAAAAAACTACATAAATAACCTACGTCAGTCAACGTCAACTTCACAAATGAGTCATAATTAGGGTGTTGCTAATGGCGTCGCATTTTCTTATACAGCTAATGAATAACAAGCCTCCCTCCTGTCTGTTTCAAGTTCTAAGTTCACAAGTCAGGGAACTATTTGGTTCAGCCAAAATATCGAACTTCAGTTAGGCATCTGTTCAAATGAAACTTCTGTCATCCTAGACGAAGATATCGTAATAATTATCGATATCTTAGAATTTTCATAGTTTCCCAATTAAATTGTGGGATTAATCAGAAACTGCTAGCTTCATTTCCACAGATATATAATTTTGTTAATTGCTCATTTCTCTGGATTTTTTTACAGGAAATAAGAATACTTGACGTAACTTGTAGATGTCGCCGCCACCTACACCGTTTTGAATATAAGAAATCAATTAATAATGTAGATAGTCATAGATAGTTTGAACAAGATTCAAATACTCAGTTGATGTGAAAGAAAGTAATATAGCTCTCCATTGATAGCTGCAACAAATATAAAAGGCAAGAAGAGTTCATCTCTGTTTTATGTGGATACGTAGGTACTACATTCCTTTTTTCGTTTTTATGGCATTGTTGTAACTCGAGCATAGTTCACGGAATACTACATTTGTGTATTTCAGAAAATACAATAGATATGTATCCCGGCAACAGAACTTTTGAAATTCTAATTATTCTTTTGCATACAATGAATGGAGTTTTTCATTATTTTTGTAGCGATTCCTTTTGTAAAATGTTTTTGGTCGAGCTCTAAATACGACGTCACGTTCACACCATTATTACCACTTATTTTTCAAGATATCGAGTCCTGGTAAATAATATAGGCCAGCATTTACGTCAAAAAACAACGATCAAAATTCTCAAGATATCTCATATTTCATAGTCGGTATATTTGTTGAAGAATTAAAATTTAATGGACAAGATGATAGTTTCCGTGAAATATAATTTATGCATAAATTCAAAAATTTCGCGTTAAAATTCGGAAATTACCATATAACGTGAGACAACAAGTTATACTATCAGAGAATAAATATTTATCAATCACTTTTATAATAATAGTTCAGTCAGTCAAGACAATCAATTGATTATAATTCCAAAAGTTTTCAAATTTTGACGTAAGTTCAGGAATGGTATAAAAACAAACTATGAAATTTTGCAACCTGTTCCGGAGTCCAGAACATTGTTAAAATTGCAATTAAATTAATTTTTGCTGTATGGTCGTGAAAAAAATTCCAAAAGTTCTGCAAACTTGGGGAAGTTTTCGATATAATATTTCATATCACGTATTAAATTTGCAACCAATCTAAGTGTACGGAACATTTTTTGTTATTAAAAATTAATGTTCTTTTTTAATAAACTGAAGGAAAACGTTCCAAAAGTTCTGCAAATTTGACAAATCTATCGGAAAAATATACCGAACGACTGTACAAATTTGCAACTTTTTACGTTGACCGGAACATGTTTATTTATAATTTTTTTTAATTCGTGGTCATTTTTTCGAGCAAGGCGGTCTCGGAATAATTACAAAAGTTTTGAAACTTGGTTGCAAACTTTGAAAACATCTATTCTGATGCATTTACAAATTTGCAACCTCATACGCGATCCGGAACTTTTCAATTTTCTTGAAGGTGAAAAAATAATAAAATTACATTTTTGCAAATTGCATGAAGTTCTGGATCGCGTATGAGGTTGCAAATTTGTAAATGCATCAGAATAGATGTTTTCAAAGTTTGCAACCAAGTTTCTAAACTTTTGTAATTATTCAGAGACCGCCTTGCTCGAAAAAATGACCACGAATTAAAAAAAATTATAAATAAACATGTTCTGGTTAACGTAAAAAGTTGCAAATTTGTACAGTCGTTCGGTATATTTTTCCGATAGATGTGTCAAATTTGCAGAACTTTTGGAACGTTTTCCTTCAGTTTAATAAAAAAAACATTAATTTTTAATAGCAAAAAATGTTCCGTACACTCAGATTGGTTGCAAATTTAATACGTGATATGAAATATTATATCGAAAACTTCCCCAAGTTTGCAGAACTTTTGGAATTTTTTCCACGACCATACAGCAAAAATTAATTTAATTGCAATTTTAACAATGTTCCGGACCTCGGACAAGGCTGCAAAATGAGATTTATTGTCGTCTCAATGTACAGGGTTATTCATTATAAGTTACCCACCCCATATCATCGTTATTATTACTTCTAGAAAAAAAAAGTCTTCGATAAAAGTTGTTTGGTTACAGCTGACTTTTCTTAATATTCTATCAAAAGTTCAGTAGCGTGCGTATTTAAGGGGATACAAAAAGTAATAGTTCTTTTTTAAATGGTACACCCTGTATATTTTCACATTTTTGGAATGGAATTTTTTTTTGATTTCGAAAATATATGATATATTACCCCTACCTCGTACCGTTTTTGAGTTATGAAATGTTGAAAATCTGAGTTTTAGTAATTACTGTAAATATGAAAAAGATAATTTATCAAAGTAAGCCAGTAAGTCAATGACAGTCTTTCCATATGACTCATTTACGTAATAATAGAGGGATTTATCATCACAGATCCTTATCGATATAGAATTCTATATTAGAAATGGAAATATAAATTGAATTTGTTGTATATCAACCGACGTAAAAAATGATTCGTGTCTGAAACATGCATAGTCATACACTGTGGATATATACAGTGTACCATTGAAAACTTTGCACCGGGCTACCTTCCAAGATAATAAAATTGCTGCGATACGACTGTTTTGTTTTCGTGGGAGGCAAATTTGGCGTTAAAAACAGATAGGAGGCGCGCTAAACTCTAGATTCTTAGATGGCGTTTCAACGTACATATCTATTCACAGTCCAAAATAACCTATATCCGCATGAAATTTTTCCGAATATTATGTCCCTCTCTGAATAATATCGTAATGTTCACCAAGTTAACTTCTTCTGAGACTGAATGTGAAGTGGAGTCTAGGTACCTTCAGTCTTTGAAGAAGATAACTTGGTTCTCAAATCGCGCATAAGATAGTGTAAAGTGTTAGTGCTGGTGTAGTGTAGAAATTGTTTAGGGTCAAGTATCGCTAACGGACTCAGAATTCCCAGCTGAGAATATAAAAAAGTCTCATCGTTTGACAGTCGGTGAATAATCTCTTCTGCAAATTGCAAACGACGGTAAGGATCATCTTCATTCAAACATGGTTTGAAATAAACAAGTTGGATCCTTTTCAATAGTACAACAACTGGTATGTATTTTTCGATATCAACGGCATTGTCTTCTAGAAAAATATCTTTATTCAAATATCAAGAACGGCTATATCGGAAATTGTAATGCAACTGTGAGTGTCAGCATGTGTAGAGCCGAATCAAATAAAGCTGGGAAAATGTTTACACTTCACGGTGCATCCAGGATACAAACAATTTTGGAAAACAGGATGCCGAGGAAATATCTTCTTCTTCAATATCGATATTTTAGATGGAAATACAAAAAATGTGGCGAGTTTCTGATATTATTTTATACTACAATTCCACTGAATATTATTTGATTGAGGAATTGAAAATTTATCAATAAATGCATTTTTTGTATTTATTCTCGAAAAGACTGAAGTCCTTGGAAACTTGAAACCTTTTTTTTCAATAATGTATAAAAATTAAATTCAACTCCTACTGGTATGGCGGGGTCATTTTAGACCCCAAAAAAAAAATGGTGATTAAAATTCCAGAAAAAGGAGAACACCTGGCAACGCCGCCGTCCAGCTCAAATATGACCCCGCCATACCTTATATGTATTTTTTCTTGCCATACCAGTTAAGGGTTAAAAAACCGAAATTATGATCTTTCTAATAATTATATTGTCGTGTCAATCAATATTCTGGATATAATCAGAATGTGACTGTATTTTTGAGCGTTTTTGAAAAAAAATTTAACATATCCACCAATAACAAATCACACATTCACGGAAAACTTAAATTCAATAATAAATAACAATAATATTTCAATTATCACGATTGAAAAATATTAAAAATTGTGAGTCATATCCGTTATAAAAAGTTATTTTTCAAATGAAATTTTTTTAAGCACACTGGTACACTAGAACAAAGAAATAATTATATTTCACACACTGCATAGAATCAGATTCACTGCCTTGGCCAGTTTAATTGCCTGGCGACTTCGCCTCAGCAAAATTCTTATTCGAATAAATAATAATTTCATACTTGGATTTATATTTCCAGTCCCATATTTTATTTATAACCCAAGTTTAAGCAATGCTAATATTGACAGAATTGTTTTGAATAAAAAAATACAGGACTAGAGAATGGAAGTTAGCACCGATCAATTCTATCCCTCCGCATTTTCTTTTGAATGGAAAACAATTTCTGGAACAGATGTGCGATAACAATAAAAATTATTTCCCGATTTTCTTTCTTGTAGCTTACAGGCCATCACTTCTTAAACTCGCTTAAAGGAAACGCAAACATAAATCTTAGAAACAATCCAAATTTTATAATACGCAGGACATTCTTTCATTCGATCAGGAAATTGCTTGGGGAACTGTTATTAGATACAGAGTGTCCTACAAAGGATGGTACATTGTAAGTTTTTGGAGAAGTTACTTAATCACTTCATATTGGTGATGGAAAACAAAAACTAATTTCCCTGGGAAATTGGATATTAGAAAACACTTGAGAGACGCACTATATGAAGTCGTCAATGAACAGATAAATCTAGGGAGCTCTTCTTATTATCTTCTTATTATCATAATGGCATCTTATTTTATCGAAAAAAATCGAAAAAACTTTGCTAAGTGATATTTAAGCAAGAAGCAAGAGTGTTGGGGTAACAAATATTTGGCGTTGTGTCCTAGTAGACTATAATTACAGCTATAAACTCTAAAAAGCTGCTGACAGGTGCTCTCATACAGTTTCTCCATCTAAAAACCAAGACGAGGAAATGGTCGATCTATCTTCTCCAGTAACAATTGTATGCCTTGGTTTTTTATATCCTAGCAGTACTATCAGCTGTACTGATCTCAAATAAAAACATTTATCCAGAACATACATAGGGTTGATAATAGCTAAGCTTTAATATTTGTTATGTAGTACATTCAATAGCCTTCTTGGTGTGTCATCGTTTGTGACCTATATCCGGGTTTTGGGTATGCCGTTCATTTTAATTGCTATTTTGACATATCATGGCTAACCTTACATTTTATAAATGAAATCATCAGGATCGCATTCAGCCAAATTCGGGAATTAGGCAATCCATATCACGTGACCTGATATGGCCGTACAGGCAGGACAATTTAGACAGATAGGTTAGTTTTGTATTGTCTATTCAGGCATAAGCAGTGCTCAAGACTTTCTCTACGCTTCTTACTCGATTTATTCTTCTGCACCAAAAATGTGTTCTTTAAAACAGCTGGGACCTTAGGAAAGCTTACTTGGTTTCGGTTTGAACGGCTCCCACAACCGACTACAATACAAGTTGTTGGCATTTTGAAGTAGGTGTTTCACTCCTGAAATCCGTAAACATAAAAGTTAAATACTGCAGGTGATATCTTCCAATTCAAGCAAGTGAAATTTCAAAGCCAACAATTTCATAGAAGTTTCACTTTCATTATAATATTGTATATGTTTCAGTCAGTGTGTACTTACTCGTATGTATTGAATAATAATTCTTGATAGTCTAAAAACCACCAACAAAAAAATAATGTTCTTATATAGGTACACAACCAAAAGTTGGTCCTAAATTGATATACCCAGCTCAAAAGTTTTATAAAACTAAACTTTTTATTGTATATTATTAGTATAGAGACACCAAAGCAAAATAAAAGCACCTTTCTCCAAAATAAACACTCATGTATACCAAAATCCACGGTCTACAATGTATTAAATCACATGTATTAAGTCACATGTGACGCAATGTTGAATTTAATTTGACAGGTCACTGGATTGCCTAATAGCTATGAAATCAATACTTACCAGCTTCTTTTTCTAACTGGAATTACCTGACAACTTTCAAAATCTGACGGTTTTCTGTGTATCTGGGCATATTTTTGTATTATTTGAATAAATATAACAATAATATTAAAATTCCCTTTTCATGAATGATAATTGACCGTAAACAACAAAGTACAGACCCGACGAGAACTGTCAGTGGGACATTAAAAAAGGCTTATATTGCTTTTCAAAATCACAAGATGTGTCACTATTTGGTCTAGACAAAATATTATGTAGGCATCACTTCGAATGTAACTTAACTTATACCATTCTGACGATGATATGTCAATGTCGAAATAATTATCAATAATTCATGCTAAAATGATAGAATTAATTAAAAATAGTTTCATTCATAACAGTAGAATTCATCAGATATCCTATTTTTGGCTTCACGTGATTTTTACGCTTGCATGCTATTAATAATAAAAAAAACTAAACTATAATCAATCATTATTCGTTAGGAAATAAAAGTAAAGTTCCAGGTTATGTTAACTTCGCACTATAATCAAACTTTAACAGTCGCTATAAAGGAAAATAATAAATTAAGTGAACCTGGATAACGTCGGACATTAAACCGGTTATTGGTCGAGGCAAAGTTGTTTCTGTGACTCGAAATATACGCTGAACGTCCACAAATGCAACGCCGCCATCTATCACAATTAGTTATAATCACGTCCGCTTTCAAGTGTGACTAAAACTTTTACAGCCTTTCATAATTCTGGACGTTTCACGAGATAAATACATTACTCAATTTCGTGTTTAGTACAAATCGCATATTAAGCGGGCAAATTGAAGCAATGACATATTTTCCATTGTAAATTGAAAATTTGATATATCAAACGACCGTATTTAACAGTATGTTGTAATAACTGTTTGTATAGGTCCAGAATCGAGAATAGAATTGGAACAATAGCCTTGATTTATTCTATACACAATAGTTTTCGAATATATAGACAAACAAGGCACTGTAGCATGTGCGTTTCTGGTCATAGAGGGAGCTTTGGACAATGAGGCTGTCGAAAGATTATCAAAGCGAAGGGTTGTGGACAGAACAGTGACAGTCATAACTGCTTACCATTAGAGTAACAAAGACGAAGACACGTAAAGACATCGTCTCCATCTGCACAACCAGAAAATGCCCACAGGGAGGAGTAGCATTGAGTCAAGCCTGACAGTTGTCGAACTCTAAGGCTGAACTCAGATGGACCACAGCGACGCGTCACGACAACTTCATAAATGTGGTTGTGGCTAAACTCAGACGGATCACAGGGAAGCGACTAGTTTGTGTTTTTGTTGTCGTCATCTGTCGTTGAAGACGACTCCAATTAACGACAATGGTGTTCGGTAGTGTTCATCAGTTTCAGTATGGAGAAACGGGGAGTGGCCAGTTTCGCATTGCGACGGCGGTCTGTCGTCCATGTGTTTTGCATTGAACCTCCAACAACGACAATATTGTGGGTGATACAGTCCACAGGTAGAGACCGTCACTGTGATCAACTACAAGAAGTCATTCGTCTGAGTACCTACTGCTTCAATTCTATTGCATTTTTAATATAACCACGACATCCGCCCACAATTATTATGAAGTTGTCGTGACGCGTCGTTGGGGTACGTATTAGTTTAGCCTTAAACGTTTTGACTGACCTTATAAAATCAAATAGCAAATCACGTTTTTTGTATTAAATAGAAAAACACATTTGTTTGTTCAATATGTTATTAAAACTAGCGTATAATAGTTTTTCAAACTATTATTTATACTTGCCCGTATCCTTCAAGATATTTTGGAATGTAGACCGTTAAGCAGAAGTTATTTATTCTCATCTCATTATTTATATACCTGAGATTTTAAATAATGTATATTTAATAGTTCTAGTTAAAAAAATGTTTGAACGAGAATATTCTAATGATATTTTTTGAATTTCTCAAACCTATAACATTTAAAAATTATTCTAAGAATATAAAATATGGCTACATCTGTTCTGATTTGATGAATCGTCTACTGTCGTTAAAATGTTTACTTTGAAAGCAGATTGCATTTGAAATACGAAGAGGCTGGAAAGTGGTGGAACAAAAAATAATTTTCAACTTATACATTCAATTTTAGGGTTGGATGAATTTTGAAGGGCTGCTGAGAAAAATTCAGACATTTACATGTAATTTGTAACAGTGCGAACGGAAAATTATTGTGCGTATCAACTGAGATATAGTTAGTTTCAAGCTGAACTTTTATTTTATCTCTTAAAATAATTCAATTCTTCCAAAAATCTTATTAATCACCGTTCCTTGGTACTGGAAGACACAGTATTTCGAATAAATTTCTTATCCCTTCCCCATTTAGTCCAGTGCAATTAGTTTTCTTTACGAAAAAATTAGTAACAGCCAGGGACCCTTAAAAAAGTATACTTTGGGGTATAACTAACACAGGAAGAATAATTTAAACAAAGTTTGAGTGGAAATGTGTAAATGGGGAGGTTTTTTAGGGGTTGAAAACTTACTTTTGCATTTTTAAGGCAGAAAACGACTTTTAAGCGCAAAATGTTGTACAGAAAAGTTGTAGATAATAAAAAAATGAACAACTTTTGAATGAATGAACATAACCTCAAATTCAAGGTGAAAATCGCAAAAAACCGTTTTTTTCCTTTTTTAATTTTTTTCTTTGGCAAAAAAAATGCAATTTGCATGAAACTTGGTGAAAGTATATCTTTTTTTATGCTTCATAAGCACAATTTTTTTGCACAACCAAAAAAAATTATTTTCCGAAATATTTAAGATTTTTCGAAAAAAAAGGTTAATTTTCAAAAAAAAATTGCTGCAGTCAAATTTTCGATTTTCGAATTCTGCACCCGCGCAATTTGTTCGTTGGAATGTCAACTTTAATATGGCTTATCTATGTTGGGGTCGGATTTTGCATTAGACCCCTTAAAAATTGGAAAAACGAAAAAAACGGCTTTTTCATATGCGTATTTTTTAATATGTATTATACTATGTATTATTTTCAACTTTTTTTATTATAAACAAGTATTAAAGTTTCATGGCATATAAAATATTGAAAACTGAAACATGAAATTTTATCTGCAAATAAGCTGCCGAAGACGCCGATGCATTTATTATTAATACTGCAATTGAAGTAGCGAAGCACACTACAAAAACTGTCATCATCGTAGGTCAAGATATTGATTTGCTTGTACTTTTGCATCAATTAAATGTTCGAAATGAAAGAATTTTTTTCCACAAACCAGGGTCAGGCAAACAAAAGGATGCGTTCTATTCGTCTGATTGTTTTGTACACAAAACTTACAAAAAAATAATTGCATTTATTCACGCTTTCACCGGCTGTGACTCTACTTCTGGGTTAGCTGGTAAAGGAAAAAAAACTCTGTTTAAATTATTATTAAATAATAATAATTTATTACACTTAGCTAATGTTTTCTTTGATAAGGATGCAGATCAAGAAATCATTGCAAAAAATGGTTGTCAGCTTATCGCTGATATTTATCAAAATGGAAAAAAATCAAATGTGTCGCTGAACGCATTACGTTTTGAACCAATAAATCTGGTTTCAAATTAGAAAAATTACCGCCAACTGAAGGGGCAGCTGCAGAGCATTCGTACAGAATTTATTACCAAATTCAAAGTTGGCTTGGCTTTTTAAATGAGCATACCAATGACAAAGCTAAGGTATGGGGCTGAAATGAACGTGCAGGTAGACTCGTACCTACATTTATATCGAACAATTTACAATTGATTCCGGATATATTACTCAAAACGATTAGCTGTACTTGCGAAACAGTTTGTTCGGCAAGATGTGGCTGCCGAAAGCACGGCATGAAATGTTCAAACTTGTGCATCAATTGCCACGATAACTGCACGAACAGAAACGAGATCGTATTTGAAGATGAAAATGATCAAGAGACTGTTGAAGAGCCACCACCTTCTCGTAATGAAAACAAAGGACTCGAAGTAGATCAAAATGATCCCGATTCAGATAATGAAAGTTGCATTGAAGAACATGAATCAGATTTATAATATATTTTGTAACATACATTTTTTTGTAAGGTGTAATATTTTTTATTTTTGTTAATTTGCAAATAAAAAAATACATTGTTGTATATTATTTATTCAAAATTTAAATTATTTTATTGAATTATACCTGTAAAAGAATTATTCGTTTACGTAAGTACTAAAAAAAATTGAAAATAATACATAGTATAATACATATTAAAAAATACGCATATGAAAAAGGAGTTTTTTTTTCGTTTTTTCAATTTTTAAGGGGCTTAATGCAAAATCCGACCCCAACATAGATAAGCCATATTAAAGTTGACATTCCAACGAACAAATTGCGTGGGTGCAGAATTCGAAAATCGGAAATTTGACTGCAGCAATTTTTTTTTTGAAAATTAACCTTTTTTTTCGAAAAATATTAAATAGGTATTTCTGAAAATAATTTTTTTTGGTTGTGCAAAAAAATTGTGCTTATGTAACATAAAAAAAGATATACTTTCACCAAGTTTCATGCAAATTGCATTTTTTTTGCCAGAGAAAAAAATTAAAAAAGAAAAAAAAAACAATTTTTTTCCGATTTTCACCTTGAATTTGAGGTTATGTTGAAAAATCTTTTTCTCAAAAGTTGTTCATTTTTTTATTATCTACAAATTTTCTGTACAACATTTTACGCTAAAAAGTCATTTTCTGTCTTAAAAATGCAAAAGTAAGTTTTCAACCCCTAAAAAACCTCCCCATTTACACATTTCCACTCAAACTTTGTTTAAATTATTTTTCCAGTGTTAGTTATACCCCAAAGTATACTTTTTTAAGGGTCCCTGGCTGTTACTAATTTTTCCGATTTTAGCCAATTTTTTCCGTAATTGCACTGGCCTAATTTCCAATTTCCTCAGTAGAAATTCTTTCTCTGTACAAACAACGATTTTCTCCTTTACTTCGAATTTCCCAGTTATTTATTGGCTGCTCTGTACCGCTAAGTTGGAGCTACGTTCAAAACCAATTTAAAGCCAGACCGTCAAGCAGCATTTTTTAATTAGGGCATCCCTAAAGACACCTGAAAATCATTTAGAACTTCGCTGAGAGACCTCATAAGAAAAATTATCTCGCTTTATTTTTTAGCGCAAATGAACCTGGGATTTTCCGTAACTTATTTTTCATTCGCTCAACGTTCTGGAACTTTTTCACACATTCCGATAAATAATTATCCCTTTTGAATTGATTATTCAGTTTATTTTAAGTTTAACCATGGTCTTCAAGGGTAATTTGTATTTTGAAGTTCATGGTTATCAATTTGGATGGATTAATGTTAAATTCCAACAAACAGTCACTTTTTGCTCGTGGCCAGAGTACATTTCATTGCGGTTCTAATCTCACGGCTTCCAGCTTAATATCAATTGCTTACTTCATTTCATTAATCATCACAATAATACTTTGACCAAGATCTATGACGCGAAAAAAAGGGCGAGTACAATAAAATAGATACAGCTACTAAAATATGTGAGCCTGTGAAACATTCCGAAAATATTTCATGCGGAACCATAAGCAATAGAGTTTAGTGCACAAGAGTCCCTCAAAAAACATTCAAACACAGCCAGAATATTTATTGCATCTGTTATCCAGGCTAATTTCAAGTGTACAACTCATAAGTCTAGAATTGCACACAATCCCCTCAACAACTGGCTAGATGCAATTGTTGTGGGTGCCAGGGCATGAAGGAGTAGTAGAGCTTGTTCTCCTATCCAAGAACCAGCTCCACGAGCTGGATGGAGTGATGAGCAGAATTGACGTTGGTCAACAGGAAGCGTAGCGTGAGGATATGAGACCACGATCAAAAGAATTTGAATAGGAAGAATTAGTAAGCTATTAATAGAAACGCAGTTTTTTCGGCCCGGCAAGGTCCTACAAATGTGCGTGGCAACTTCAATTGGCACATTTAAGCAAAAGTGCTCAGTATGTGGAGAATATCATGCAACTAGCATATAACTTGCCACTGGGGAGACTAATTGGGACACACAATCTCTGGATCGTGAATTTTCAATTACAAATGAAGAAAAAGTACATCTGGAATTCATGATTGTACGAAATACCTCACATCACAATAATTTCGATTTATTTAATAGGAATTATTAATTTAACATTGGTTTTTCTACAATCACATTGAAAAGAAGGCTTTTTTGCTTGTCATTGACAACAAACAGTTGACGTTTTTTGAGGAGAGTTACTTTACGCTCGCTGAGCATGAAAAACTGCAAAACACTCATAACAGCTCATTACAACCGATACTACTAAAAGCGTTTTCGATTATTTACTTTTGGCAGCTAGTAGCAGCTCGTAGTGACTGAATTATGTTCGTTTATTACCGGGCGTGACGTCTAGTCTTACCTTCCCCTTGCCCCTTAAGCACATACACGGACATTAAATATTTAACGTTTGTCCGGTTTGACGTTTATTTAAAGGTTAATATTGTGCCGATTACGATTTAATACGATTTAAACCTTACTAAAAATATCTAAATATGCAAAATTTTATCATCAAATACATTATAATTGAAAACTGTTCTCCTAACAACACAGGAAATTCATTGGCATTGGCACATGTCAGGTGGTTTTGAGGATCCTAAAAAAACGTGTTCGATTTGCTCAAAAGTCGTGACGACTGAGGCGTCACGCACAAGTGCTTGAAGCCCAAATAAACGAAAGCAACATAACATAATTGTATTGACAGTGACAGTGACAACATAGAGCAACCTGGCTAGGGAGTGTTTTTGTCTTCCGAAAATCTTTTACAATCTAATGAATCGCTGTTTTCTTGAGTTTTTGATGTTTCAAATAATTAATTAGTTTTATTGCGATGTAACCGTATTATTTTTTTTTTGTGTTTTTGTGCTTAATTGTTGTGCCACATTCTGAATATTTTGCATATACTGGCCGGATGGCCCTGCTAGCTGTGACCTTTACAATTGTAGAATAAGAAGAAGTACATTGACAGTATTGACAATAATTATATATTTGAAATTTTATAAAGTTTTTGACAGGTACTTGAAATAGGAGGTATAAATTTATCAATTTAATTAGTTATAATATATATTCAAGTGATTGTAGAAAAAATTTTATATGTATTGCAAGCTAAAAAGTATTAGAGCGGCCGTACACGGACCACATATTTGCACTCGAGTCAACTACAAAAATGTGGTCACGTCAAATACACCTTGCGGTTGAACCAGCGACATTTTTGTCGTCGACTTGCGGTCATATGAACCGCACGTGTAGTTGAAGCGACTGCAACCACATCACAGGGTGTTGATATATATCCTATATTTTGTGGTATCACCTAATATCGTTTTTATCCTTCATCGATTTATCAGCAAAATTTTCTGTAAACTTCTCGCATATGTCAGCTCATGCATTGTTTTTTTCAATTCAGTTGCTGTAGGATTCGCATTTGTAATCCCATATACATGGATATTTTTGGATTTCACTGATAAATGTATCCATATCAAAAATATAAATATGCACTCGTTGCAAATGACTTCGAACGCGACGGCGCAACGCGGTTCATACGACCACAAGGTTCGTGGTTCGTGTACGGCGGATGCAGCAGCGACCACTCGGCGGAGATCGACTGCAGTGAACGCCCGTGTACGTATAGTACAGTATTTCTTATGGATAGCTTGAGTTCGCCGAATCGCGACGGCAATTCTGTGGTCGAGTCGACCGCAAAATGTGGCTCGTATACGGAGGCTTTTAGTCTCAAGCAATTTACGCGCTCCGCTTCGCGTCGCTCGTTTACCCTTGCTAAATAAATATGAATAATTGAAAACTCACAATAAATAGTGGATCAAATCTTTTAAAATACAATTTCCTTTATAGTTATGTTAACTATGCACCTTGACATGAGAATATGATTGTCTGACCTTTAGCATAAAGGTATTTTCAATCAAAAGTTGTTATTCAATCTACACTGGCACTTCTTAGAATTTTATTAAGTAATTACTGCATTTACCGTATTAAGGACTAGTGAAACTCTGGTGTTATTTTGAAAAACACACTATCATTATGTCCGTCATACAGAATTATGAAATCAAAATTATCTTGTCCAACATCAACACATTAGCGAATCAATGGAATTGATTTGTGAATACCGTTATCAAGGATATAATATATAAATGACCAGCTAACCTTGAGAATACATAAAAAGTCAACGGAAATTCCATATTAATCTTCCGAATTATACTAAAATTTGTCAACATTTTCAATAAAGTTATTTGATCTTCAGCAAATTGGGTAATTTTCCAGATAAGGCGATTTTCCAAAATTGACCCAATTTTTTGCCTCGAATATTATATTTATATCCAGTGTCAATAGTTTGTTATTCGATACAAAAGAGGTTGAGTCATGATTTTCGAACAATTTTCTTTTAAAACAACCACTATGCAAAACACGCTTTTCTACTTGAATTTTCATACGCAAAGCAGGCCTTTTCTTGATTCTTTTGATAACCGTTGGAAAAGTAATGCGATTATTTCACTCAATACAAAATACGCGCCTTCGATTGGTTTGAATATGACGATTGATATCTGAAAACACCATGTTTTCGATTTTTTATTTCGGCACCTGATTGGATACATGCAATTTTCCTAACTGTGTGTTTCGCGTTGTCGCATTGATATTAAAAATCTAGTGAATGGAAGAAAATGTCAAATTAGAAATTAGAATTAGAAACGACAGAATCATTGTATCAAGAAATAATCTTGACAAATACAACACTAGTAATTGATGATTATCAAAAATGTCTTCTCTTTTTCGAAACAAATAGTTGTTTCAGGAAACCAAAGAAATTTGTATTTCGATAATCACACACTTGTTGTATAATTATCGAGAAGTACACGCTATGGTACTTTTCAGCACCGAAATGTCAAACAAAGCTACCTATGAACTGTCAACTTTTTTTGGAAACTCAACCCAATAGTGAACTTCTTATTGGTGTACAATTTTCAAATTTAAACCAAAAGTGAGTGAACTATTTATTCCATTATTTTTTTCAATTTATCAATTATAAAAACATTAACCTATTGGGCATTATTTTAAAAATTATGGACCAAGATCAAAATAATAATAATATAATAATAATACAGAGTTGTTCAAATTTTACAATTGATTATACATTCAACTGATTTTTCTATTCATTTTCATATTGTAAGTTCTTTCTGTTCAAAGTTTAACTGAAATAACTATATAAATTACTGTATTTCTTCCAATAATAAATGTGGATGTAGGAAAAATATTGTGTACAACTTGTACGCACATCACTTCTCCCACTCACTAGATTTGCAAACCTCTGCGCTCGTGGGGAAAGTGACGCTTTGCGCACTAGTTGTACAAACTACTATTTTAGGAGGCTTCTTAAAATATATAGAATGTTCAATTTGGTACGACTTTATAATATTGCTTTACCACGACATTTTATGTGAATCTGCAGTAGAAATAATAAGATTTAGACATATAATCCAAAAAGTTGCAAAAAATACCATGTAACGTTCAAAGACACCTGAGATTGTGTGATATCTACCAGCCTGTAACCCCTAAAAATAAATCACCTACTGCAATGAACTCCCCTTTGGCAATTTCATCGGAACTTTTTTGCATTTTTTTCACATTTAGTGAGATGAAGAAGCTATTTGAGATAGCAATTTGGGTGAATATTGGAAAATTCCTCATATCTTGAAAACGAAACAACTCACAAGATAAATAACTTTGAATCATTCAAATCAAGAATGGAAAAGAATATTTCTATTATCGATAGATTTTTTGCTCCTAATTGATACAAATCATTATAGCAGTAATTCCGGTACAGTGTAAAAATAAATATATAATATATTCGGCAAAGCTGCAATAGAAAAATAGAAAAAAAATGAAAATACAAACACCTGGCTATTCGTTTATAAGGAATGAACGAATTTTGAGTATCTACCTACACCAATGAAATAATTGGAAAGTACACTGCACCAATCCTTAATGTGAAATTTGATGAAATTTTCAGAGACCATTCGGAAGATTTTGACAATCATTGTTAAAAAGGTCATTGAATTGAACTCTAGTGAGAGGTGTTGACACTCTAAATTGTGAATCAGAGAAGTTATTTTGTCTTTTTTTCCTACTTTTCAGTTCATTTCAGTCCTCAATTCTTGCAAAAATTTATTAAACTGAACACCCTTCAAAATAATTGGCCTGTAGTTCGATCTTAGTGCATTTTGTGAAAAATCAAGAAAAAAACCTTTTTCATCCAGACGATAATAAAGTTACAGTTCGTATTATATTCTGGTGCATAAATGTTCTCTTTAAAGAAATATTCTTTTTACATTTGAGAGATAACCAATGAAAATTTTCTTTAGCGTTACATTGAAATAATTATTACAGTTATTCGCGAAGGGAAGTCTCAGATGTGGATGGAGGTTTCTTCTTTAATGCCACAGACCACAGAACCTACATTCTTCTTCCTGCAATATTTTGAGCTTAGTCAGGTGCCTATTCAGCGACAATGTCCAGTTAGAATCCCTTTCAAAACTCTTAATGCAGTTTAACTTTGTCTTAGATATTTATTTGATCTAAACGGGCTGTAGTCACTCAGCAGAATATTTCATTGTCTAAGGTTGACAGAAAAGTACCTATATAAAACGTTTCCGTAGCTCACACACATGACGTGAAGATTCGAACACCGGTAAATTTCAATTTCATATGAAAATAGAAATGTCATCTCCAACTTGGATACTTTTCATTAGATTTACTATAATTTCACTTTGAATTTTGTTTCGCATGCTCTTTCGAAATGTGATATCGAATTTCTCAACTTATTTTCCAATGAAATCCAATTCTCTCATTCTCAATTCACGTCGTCTCGTCTGACACTCTATAGGCAAATTTTAACAATCTCAATACAGTTTACATCCAAATCAACAATGTCGAACAATAGTGGATTTCCTACTTTTTCAGTAACTTCTCGTGTTCCATATATTCAGATTTAAGGAAAACATCAGAAAATATACGTTTCTCCTTTGTTAGTGAAAAGCAGAAGTGATTCAAATACGTGCCCGGTTTGATGTTCCATTAAAAGTATGCCATGACCTTCTTTCAAAGAATTATTATCTATAATTCAGTAAAAGGAAAATATAAAGCTGATAAAATTCAAGCAAACTTAATATCCAGCGCAAGGTTGCCACGTTTGTCAGCTTTTGAGAAGCAAACCGTGAGCTTCAATAAAAAACAGAATACAGTCCAAAACTCTCAATTGAAGGAAAAAAAATATTGGAGCTTATTTACCTACTAATCACTAAATGATCCAAATATATTGTGAAAACTCAACTTAACCAATTTAAGGAGTTTATTTGTCAGAATGACATAGTGGAAAAGGTTTCTAAATGTGTTTTCCATCCTATTTTCTATCCTGTTAGTTTGAAAAATGAAAAACGCAGTGGTCACAGCTTGCATTCAGTAGTTCGTGCACTGAAATCCTACTTCTGATTATCAACATGAGTACCTATCTTTGGCAAGTTTATCTGAAGCCGTAGGAGGAATGCTGTCGAAAACATTCGAATTTGCCACGTTCAACTATGAAAAAGCTAAAGTGCTCAGTATGTAGAGATAATAATTAGAAAAGGGACTTTTTATTATTAACAATATCAACAATATGATTGAACGTAAATTCTTTAATGTGCTTGTTTCCTTGGATTCTTTCTATTAACATAATTTTTCCAATTTATGAATATTAAAAGATGAGCACTTTTCCAAATTTGTTATGGGCTTCTTCAAGCTCTGGCAGCGTTGTACGGAAACTATAATTACCACACCCTCCGAATTACATAATTGGTGATTTTTATCGAAAGCTGACTTCTTATTGGAAAGCGCGTGCGTGTGTTCTTCCCTCTCACTTCGTCAATTGACTGATATTGATTCATCCAGTGGCGCTGGCATTGTCAGTGACCTTTGTATTTTTAATTTTACTTGATAAAATAGGTACCGTACGCCATTTGTACGTTTATGACAGATATGTGCCATGTTTCCTCGCCTCTTACCGATGCCCCGTAGTTTCAGATAAACTTGCCAAACTATAATAGGCTATGAGGTGAAAAGTACATACCTCTCAAAATATGAGTAGAATGTAAATTTTAGGAAGCAGAAAGTAAAAAATTTTGATAATTTCCAATCGTTAGTTTACACTAGCACTCTTTATATCCACCTTGGGAGGATGAAGAGAATAACCACCTACAGAGTATACAAAATAAATGGAGGAATACGATAAAAGGGGGTTGTGATGGGCAAAGAGCCGTGCTATATAGGCTGGAATCTTTGTGGTTTTTGGTCATATCTCCGGATTTCATATCCACTGAAATGGTTTCACCTTCAGTGTCTGATGAAGATAAGTTGGTTATAGAAACGCACGTAAAATAGTGAATAGTGTTAGTAGTGGTTTAAAAACATTCATAAATTTACAAGCAATTTTTGCCTAATTGAAGACTCGACAACAATGTAAAGATAGTGGATTCTTCTTATAGAACTGAATATTTCGCAGGTGTTGCTTCTTCCGAGAGATCAAATAATGAATTTAAAATTCAAATTCTGCGATTACACACAGCTAAAAGCTTTGACACAAAATTAATTATACCATTACTATCTTGAACTTGTAGAATTTACACAATATGTCAAAAGTAAAAGTACACATTCGTTTCTTGAACATATCCTTTTCTATTAATGTATGTTTTGTGAAGTGGAATATACAGATGGAGTTAAAAGTATCTTTGATTTACCTACTTGTTTATTTTAAAAGTAGTTTTCATTTATTTTAACGGGTGTTAGTGTATCAGTTTCGGTAATATGCTGCAAGCAGTACGAAAAATTGTTATTTGTAAGGGCCGCTTGGAATTTGGAGTCAAAAGTATTTTGCAGGCTGGTCAATAACCCCATAAATGGACATGACAGGATGAGCACTTGACATAAGGTAAAATGATACCTCATTGTATATTGTCAATGGTGTGAATAATGTAAAGAGCTGGTTACTGAAGACAGTGACCAAATATGATATTAATAACCTTAGCTTGTTGATTAATAGTAGTAATAGACTGGAAGCTATTCAATTGATTATAAAATGTCATAATAATTGTCCAGTTGGCAATAAAACAGGCGTAGCACATAGCTTCATGAAGTACCTAACCCATTCAATACTTTCTGTCATCCTATTCATATTCAGTGTTATGGTATTGAACCAGCTGGTTACGTAGTTATATTGAATATATCATCAATCGACGTTTCTAACTAAACAGGTTCATGCCCGGTCAATATTTCAAGAAGGGCTTCACCACATTATATGACAAGAAATGCTGATATGAGTGATGATTGACTAATTAAACACTCACAACAAGGTACTTTTTTTCAAACTAAACATGTATGGGTTGTGCCACCATGAGAAATTAGATATGATCCATCGTTATTGAGATAAAGTTGATACATCCTGGTATAACAAAATTAACAGGTATTTGGAAATCGATACTGTTAGACGAGGTTATCCAACATGTATGTTTGTATTTTGAGGTGACATTTACTGAGATCTAAAAGATCTGTCGTGCCCACTTACTTCTACTGAGTTACTGAGGAGAGTCTCATACATTAGTAGCTCCTATTTCCTGTAGGAATTTCAGGATATCTACAGGCTTTAGCTTGGGTAAATGTTCTTCTTCTATCCAGTAAACTCCCATGTGTTGTGCTCTAGGATTGATCCAATAATATCAAGCGGAAAAAGACTCAATGTATGAATACAAACAAAGATATTGTATTTGTTGATAAGTTAGTGAAGTAATTGAGAATATTGAGGAATGATAGGTTGACATTTGACAGATATATATATGTTCCAGTTCCTGACCATGTATATTGTAGGGAAATCAGTAGTTTGAGCTCTATCTTGTGATGGAATTTGCACAAAAATACTTGAACCACATGAGCATGTAAATACAAAATCAACAATTTGTTCGCTACTTTGCGGCCGCCGATGTTGACAAAAGGGATTTTCACAAAGTTTTAACGATCAATTTTGTCATAGAAGAAATAAATCAGAACGAAAATAAATTACAATGTTATTTTAACTTCCCTTATATTTTCTAAGAAAATGCTTGCCTCGGCTCTCAGGCCGATTTTACAAACCATTATTCCAGGCAAATTATTCCGGAAACTTTGAAAAGAATAACATCCACAATGAAACATTCGCCAGTGTTTGCCCGAGTCACTTCAATATTAAAATTAAGTTTTAAGGAAATACGGTTCGGTATAAAGAAAATTTTATTCGGATGTTTTGAGGGCACCGGACAAAATGGAATAAAAAATTCAAAGACGCCTCGAAATCGAGCAGTTTAGCATTTTGCATGTTAAATGTTGCAAATTACATTATGGATGCAAAATAAATTAGTAAAATACAAAAGTTTCCAGAGCTAGACAATTCCCTGCCATGGGGATTAAATATTGAGCAGCAGCTCACTTATATGGCATTTCTGTCGACAATTTCCATCAATATACTGAAATATTTCATAAAACTTCCGACAGATATGTTGGAATTTCAATATAATCAAACAAAATAATGATTTATTCGTGAACAATAAAATTGTCCTTCATGCAAATTATATTGTTGGCATTTCTTCAACTTTATAATTCTGGAAGCTTTCACAAAGCATAACAAACAGCTATCTAGTTTTTAATTCCATAAAGCTTCGTATTGGCATAAAAAAATGCTTATTAAATACAATAAAGACATGGCCGAACCGTTTGCTCACGATAATGAGCAATGTTGCCATAGTTTTTATATTTATATATTGATAGGTATATAATACTATTTTTATATATATACCTCAGTAGGTTTTGAAGATGAAATTCCTGATCGACTAATTACTCTCTGAGAGGCAGTTGCATATCAGTCACGATTCGGTGTAGACCTAATGTACTATTCAATCTAAAAAAGTCGACTTATTTTATATCTATTCACGTTTCGACGGCTCCATTTTGGGCCAATTATGAAATGCCTAAGAATAATCAGTCATAACAAGATATACATTCTTCTGTTCTTGTTTTGCCGGCATTTTATCAATTTGCCTGAATTGGTGTCGGCATAACGAAAAATGCATTTTATGGGATAACAAATTTCAAAAAAATCTGGGAAAGATATATCAATTTAATCCATCACACATAATATTATCAATCAATCCAACTGAATATACTATATAAATCTTCAATTTCAATTGGATGTATATAATTCATTGATAGGTATCAAAATTGAATATGACAACACTGTAATTCATATTGAAATAATTTAATTTATAAAGTATATTTTGCTCATAGTTATTACTGGCCCCTCTGTTTTCAGGAAGTATTTCATTCACATTTTACAGAAAAGTAAGGTTTGCAGAGATTTCTAATGGTTCACAATGATATTTTCCAGTTTCAAAAACAATAACAATTGTCATAATATATATTGAAGGAAAGACCTGTCATAACAGTTGACGATGTTTGTTGTTGTGAACACCTACATAACTGTTGGCATGAATTTCTAATATCAATCTAATATTCGTCAAAAACAAAACTTCATTAGATTCTCACGAGAAATGTTTAACAGCGCATGATCATTCAAAGCGTTGAAAGCCATATCTGGACTAAACGACTGCTTCTTTATATCACTCTGACTTCCAATGTTGGCAATCAAATCCAATAAAATGCTCTTTTGCTGCCAATTTATGGCTATTTAGGCCCACAGGTTGAATTGCTAATAAGCTTTCAAATCTACTCCAAGGCCAAACCGCGCGCGCGCTCCCTTTAGGCAGCGTAACAGATAGCACCAGCACCAGTCTAGCTTACTCCTTATCAGTGACTTATATAAATTAAGTAGGATTGCAGTATCTGCACCCCTCGTGGTATGAGATATTCCTGGTTGACATGATTTCTGCGAATATGTTATGTGGGGTTCCCAGTTTAATTTTTGATCAAAAATAAAACCCAAGAGATTTGTTTTGTCTGCATTAGATATAGGAATATTATGTAAATACAAATTTTAATCTAGTTCGCATTTACTTTAACTGAAAATCATGTAGTCTGTTTTTTCAGTGTATAATGAAAATCCAGTTTGAAGAGTCCAATATTCTAATGTATTCAAAACATTTTGTAGAAGTTCTTGGGCTACAGCAAGATTTTTACTTTCAGTATAAACAACAAGATCATCTGCATAAAGACTCACTTTAACAGGGCTCCTTAATTAAAACATTATTTTGACAATAAATCAGGAGCTCCAACATAATTTGCAACCAATCAGACGCTAACCTTAACATTACAAATTCTTCCTTATATTTCCCTTCCTAGAATCAAGGTAAAGAGAGGGATGAGTATTTTTCAACATGTCTGTATTACTTGAGCAGACTCAGACAAACAATGATTTATTGTTCCATTATATGGTGTAGGGTCGAGAATTAATGGAAAAAGATGTCCAAGATTTTCTTCTTTTCCACCTAAAGCCAAGTCATTTTCAGCTAATAGTTTCCTGGATATATAAAACTGGGAATTTTAAATGTTATTGATGGAAAAAAAAGTCAGCCTTAATACTCCAATTTCAATGGAATAAAAAAAAAACGTTCAACTTAAACATTTCAAGAAAATTCAAATAACTTTCCACCCTTTAAACAGTTGCATACGATTTTTTAAACCAACTCATTGTTGTTCATACAGCTAGAATTCAAAATAAATATGTTAATCAAATTTCCATTAATTATTAGTAAATGAGTGTCACTTTGTTCATTAAATTACGTACGTGTGAACTAGTGGTGACAATTTTTCGAATTTCCCAGGGCTTATACTAACGATACCGTTTGTTATTTAACATAAAATCAAAACAGTAAATTCTCTACTTAAACTGACTAATCCATAAATAAAAATTTGACTAATAAAAATGAATTAACCTAACACAAAACTTTCTTATAATAGGGACAGTATCTTTAGTAAAGCAGTTGAAATTGAGACTGCATTTTGCACTTGAATAACTTAAATATCCGAAATAGTGATTATACAAAGAGTTGAACAATGCTATCAAGATGTCTCCCAAAGTACAACTTCTAAAAAAGACATCACAGACAGGAAAAAATGGGAAGAAGGGACTTCAACTAATGCAGGTGAAGGTGAGGGAACAGGAATATATAGAGCCAAGAGTCTCACTGTGCAAGAGGCAGCCAAGCGGCTGAAAAACAATCAGATTCATGAAAATAGATTCCAGTTTGGAATTGCTGGACTTCCCAGAAAAGTTGAGTAGCGGAAATAACATGTCGTTGGACTTGATACAAGGTCACTGAGAGCACAATGATGATAAAGAAGCAGATCTACTAGCACAAGGTGTGCTCCTGCTTCTTTAGATCCAGAACCTTTCTGTGGTATAGTGAAGGAAATGCAGAAAGAAAATAAAATACTTGGGTGGAAAAGCAGGCCTGAGATTGGAACAAAGTGGAGGAAATCATGCAGTTGGAACAGATACTGAAAATCTTGGTTGAAAGTGTGACAATGCAATCGAGATATGTCCACTAAAATTATTACAAACAGGGAGGCATAGGAAGAAGGGACTCCAACTAATGCAGGTATGTCCTGTTACACAGATGATCCAACAAGCAAAGTCTCCTGCAGCCAAGCGGCTGAAAAACAATCAGATTCATGCAGATATATTCTAAACTAAATTGGAATTACTGTACTTTCCACAGAAGTTGGGTAGCGAAAATAAAATGTCGTCCGACTAGATACCAGGCCACTAAGAGCACAAAGGTGATGGAGAAGCAGATCTACTAGCACAAGGTATGCTCCTGCTCCTTTTGATCTAGAATCAATGGAAAATACATTGTTTCAGTCATATATAGACTGAATGAAAAATATAGAGATGAAAAATAGTTACATTGGAGTATTTATTGTGAACAATAATGAACGAAAGTGGCTTTGAATGAAAATCAATATGGACTTTGAATTTAGAAAGGGCAAGTGGTTTTAATGGAAAAATTATAATACGCCTACAAATGATGTGATTTAGATATTTCGAATCAAATCTCATGGAAATTCTCTTATATCACATCGTTTCCCCTACAACTTAATACCCACAGTTCTTATTATATCCATCCAACATACAAAAATCTGCGGGATTACGTGAACGTTCACTGTTATGCATATAAATGTGTCACACTGGTATCTTCGGCATGCTATTTTTATTCCTATCTCATATGATCTGAAACATTAGAGTAAGTTTTTCAAATTGCCTTCGCATTACCATAAATATAGAAGACGCAAGAAAGCCGGAATAACCGAAAAGTGAGAGTAATAGGAGATAATCTCATTAGAACGTAGGTATACGTCTTAGAGAAATGTATCAACTTGGTTTGTGGAAATCTAAATTTATTGCCTCGATTTGTTTGGTGTTTCCTGTGTTTTGATAAGGAAATTTGTTTATCATAACGTTTGAATATAAAACTAGACGTAATCACAGGGATTACAAGGTATCAGTAATTTTTGATTTTGGGAACAACTTAATCTATATTATTGGGTTGAATTTATTGTTCTGTGATATTTATTTATAGTATTCTGTCATAATAACAGAGTTTAGTTCCATGTAAAAGTTATTTAGCCCGATCGAATAGGTATTTTTGATTTACAAAAATTTTTAGCAGCAATTTTCCTTCTAAACTCGCTAAAATGGGTCACTGGTAGTCTAAATTCAAAAAGTTAGGGTACCAGATTTGTTGCTTCATCCGCCATCTTGATTTAAAGGGTTGCTTTTTGTCTCTTGAATAACTCGTTTATTTTCAATTTGACACGAAGAATAGTTATCACAAAAATTGTTTGAAATTAAATTTCCTACAATTTTGGCCCCTATCAATTTTTTCATAGGATCGATTTTTCTTAATTCATACGCGAAAAGAGGGGGTGAATTTTTGGTTATCGTTTATTTTTAATTAAACACGGAAAAGAGTTGGGGGTGAACCTAAGTGTTCTATTGTCGCGTTTATCATTGATGTTGTACCATTATTTTTTCTGTTTGTTTTTTTGTTGCTGATTGCCATTGTAAATTTGATGTTTGAAAATGTTGTTTGGTACAATTATGATTACAATTTTTAAAGTTTATATTTTTGGGGCGCACGTTCACGGTAAAGGAAAAGAGGGGTGTAAATAATCAATTCATCAAACAGTATAATTCTACAATTGGAAAAATGATTTTTTTCAATTTCAGTAATCTTTTAAAAGTCTTTCGACATTTAAACTACGTCTGCTTGGAACGTTTAGCCGATAGCTCCGCCAAGTTTTCGTCGTTCGATTATTCCTCGTAATTGTCGACGAATTCGTCCGTAAGCTCATGAGGTTTGAAGGTGACTTGTTCTTAACGTTTTCGTCATTACCAAGATCATCTTCATCCAGCTGCTTTCGAATTGAAACACGCTCTCGCACGTTTAACCGTTGCAATTGAGGCATAAGACGGAACATTTGAGTACGGGTTTGCGACAACCACACATTTTTCCGCACGTCTTTTTGCATGTACATGATATCATATGATATGATTATGATATGCATGAAAGAAAGGAAGCATCCCTCGAATTGCATCGAGCCCAGCTACTACGACGTTCTGCTTCGATGAAATGTTTTACTGAAGTACTGCACCCACAGTTTAGCGGTGGGTCCATTCTGCTCAATTCGGTTCACTGCCGCTCCACCGACTTCTTTTACATCATCGTTTTCTCCAGCTGTGAGGACAAAAGTCGCTTAACCTCTTCATACTTGAATTTAATTGTTATTTATTTCCTCACCTTCAAAGATATTTCACAATTCTTGTAATCGCCATGAGTTTAACAATTCATTCATTCTATTATTAAATTTATTTTTGTCCAGAGCACTTTAACCACATACTTCACAAAAACAAAATAATTGGTAAAATTGCAAAAACTAATTTCACAAGCAGACTGACGCCAAACGTATATACAGGTGGTGACCGTTAATGAATAATAGGGAAGGGTGGGGTGAAAATTCTTTGTTCCAATTGCCGCATAATTTGTAGGCTAATCTGATTTCTTACGGGTGGAGAAATATGTGATTTGTAGCAAATAAGTTTTTTTCTCGTAACAATAAATGTACAATTATACAGAAATCTTTTTTTTTTCGGTATAAAGTAGATCTTATTTGGGGCTAATAATCTATAGGCTTATTTAAAAAATGTGAATTTCTGTCAAAACTTTCAAATTATTTACTATGAATATTTAATTTGTTGTTTTAAAGTGATGGAATATTGTGCTCCGTAGACTTTTATAGTGTCTGAAGAACAATTGTATGGAGGTGTGCATGAAGGAGAACAAATTTTTTCACATTAAAGAAATTACACTCGAATAAATCATTTTTTTATATCAATTTCACGTTAATATAGCTTCTTAATAATAAATAAGCAATGTTAGTTTCAAACAAAGGGGGGTCAAACAAATCAGTTTATTTGTCCATAAATAACTCTTCTCTCGGTGCACGTTCGATATCTTGAAAGTCAATCGTCTCCATGATCCGCTACTTTTCGTGTCAAATTGAAAATAAACGAGTTATTCGATAACCAGAAAGTCACCCTCTATTTTTGGGTATAAATCGAGAAAAAACGATCCTATGAAAAAGTTGATGAGAGCCGAAATTGTAGGAAATTTAATTTTAAACAACTTTTGTAATAACTATTTGTCGTGTCAAATAGAAAATAAACGAGTTATTCAAGAGACAAAAAATAACCCTTTATACCAAGATGGCGGATGAAGCAACAAGTCTGATACCCCAACTTTTTGAATTTAGATTACCAGTGACCCCTTCCACGAATTCCGAAGGAAAATTGCTGCTGAAAATTTTTGTAATTCTCGGGTCCGGTTTTGAGCTAACTCGACTGGGCTTATAAGCTAGTGGAAAGTTTATACATAAATACAGGGTGGGGCAATCTTCTGACATCGGAGGATTACATCGTTGTGGTGAGAGTTTGAGCTTTATGATTTTGTGTGAACTGATACAGTTACTAAGGGCACATTTTGGAAATACTTTCGATTCTACATGGTGTTCCAAAACCACGTAGCAGCACAAACTCACATTTTTTAAAATAGAACGTACTATATTTTGTTCAAGAATCGGAAAGATCTCACCGAGAGCCTTACAAAAATATAGCACTCTAATATATTATAAGGGTGTTTTACAAAGATATGGCCAATTATTAGCAAAAAAGACCTCCTCTTTAACACTCTGCAAAACAGTAAATTATAATAAATCAACAGGTCTTTGTATTCAAATGTCATACACATATCATTGGCTGTGCTCAGTATTAATTATTTTTTTTTTTGTCTGTGGCTTCTTTAGTACAGGGTGAATCAGAACGCAAATCAAGCAATATCTCAAAAATTTCAAATGAATCACCCTATAAGTCTTTTTACAATTTGTTAGTACAATTAATAAACTTTCAAACGATGTAGTACACTTAGGGCATGAGTTAATGGAAAATCGTAGATATTTTATGATAATGGTCAAAAACAAGTATTTTACGTACACAAATTAAATGGTATTAAATTTTTACATGCAACATCTTGTGAATTTCAACATTTCCAAGGCATAAATTATATATTATATTTCAAACTGATCGAGAAGTATAAATGTAACATTTGATCATTTCGTTCATTTTGAAGAAATTTAAATTATTTTATTCGAAATTCTAATATGTATTTCAATACGATCGTGCAAAAAATGGTATAAGCATATATAGGGCAATACCGGTCTCCAGCAAAATTGCCGTCGACCGGTAAACAACCCTTACCGTTCTTGATACTTAATATACTATTGTTTACTGTAAGTAGGCTAATGCTGATATACTAGTAATAAATATAAGAGCAGATTGTAGTCTTTACGAAATAATTAATCATCACAAACAGTATATCTTAGTTATGTAAAATGCAAGCTTGTATTTTATTTTCCAACTTTTTCTATTTTTGAAAAACTAACAATTTTGAAAACCAACATTATAAGAACACTCACATTTACATAAATGTATATTGACTTTCTATGAAAAGTATAGAAGTTTATCTTTTTAATAACGAGGATCTTACTCTTTCCAACATAGCTGGAGTTATTGTGGAAAGTGTACTACATCGTTTGAAAGTTTATTAATTGTACTAACAAATTGTAAAAAGACTTATAGGGTGATTCATTTAAAAATTTTGAGATATTGCTTGATCTGCGTTCTGATTTATCCTGTATTAAAGAAGCCATAGATAAAAAAATTAATACTGAGCACAGCCAATGATATGTGTATGACATTTAAATAAAAAGGCCTGTTGATTTATTATAATTTACTGTTTTGCAGAGTGTTAAAGAGGAGGTCTTTTTTGTTAATAATTGGCCATATCTTTGTAAAACACCATTATAATATATTAGAGTGCTATATTTTTGTAACGCTCTCGGTGAGATCTTTCCGATTCTTGAACAAAATATAGTACGTTATATTCAAAAAAATGTAAGTTTTTGCTGCTACGTAGTTTTGGAACACCCTGTAGAATCGAAAGTATTTTCAAAATGTGCCCTCAATAACTGTATTAGCTCACACAAAATTATAAAGTTCTATCTCTCACCACAACGATGTAATCCTCCGATGTCAGAAAATTGCCCCACCCTGTATATACCCATGAGGATGGTACTGATGAGTGGATGTTATAAAAAGTTATACAGTTTTTCGCAAAGAGCTACAAAAAAAGCTTCATCTCCTATACAGTATAATTTGTCAATTAATTATGTGGCCATGGAAAATAATTCTTAAATATTAAGTGTGGAAGATCTTAATTACAGAGAATTTGAAATGAAGATAGTTATTATAGAGATGCGCTTGAGGCACCAGAGTTGAAGATTTCAATAGGTATATTAATATCAGGTCAACATAATTAATGTTGAGGACCTCAGTTTAATGTATCAGGTAAACCATCCAAGAAAGTGGACATTACTTTCTGGTGCTGCTGATTTCATAGTGAAAAGACCACAAAACACGAGATTAATGAACTTGATTATTTTATAAAGAAAAACAACCGCAAAAATTTTCGGTATAAAAAAAGAATATGCTTCCTACACAATCTTGTTTGGATTAACAAATAGTTCAACGGTTTAACATGACATGCTAGATCACACCCCGTATCTTATACTATTACACTGGACAATTGATAAATCAGCAACATCATGAAAGACGACATCTATAACGCTGCAGCCCTCGAGTTCTGTATATGCACGTAGTTTCGCAATTATTCATCACTTGGAGAGAGTAAATGAAATTATTGCTCAAATTACTGCAGTGTATAACTGATGATATGGAAGCATAATTATAATTTTTCACAACTGCACACTTATAATTTGTTCTTATTATACCTGCTATCGATAAATCTTGAAAATAACCAGGACGAAATAACAGATTACTGATGAGAAGAAAATATATAAATTATTTGTATACGTAGGTTGGCGCTAAATTTATCATTAGGAAATATGAATTTATTTATGATTGAATGGTTTTGTTAGTAACCATATCGGATAGGTTACGTCCTAAGGATATCACGGAAAATGAATTAAAACCTTCTAATAGATTTCAGCAAATATTATTACAATATTTTTTACTTGTGAATATAACAATATCCACATACTATATTGCGTAGGTAACTACTGGTTAACCATGAACTGACTGAACTATCTCTGTTATAACACTTATAACATAACTCACACTCTGCTAATATTCTTAACATGATATTATTCAAGATTGGTCTAGACGCAACTGACATGTCTTAGAAGCTGGGAATGTGTTTTTATTCCAGATTTTTTATCAGGTACAAATTTGTTCCACTATTTGTGACGTTCTAATTAAATTCAATAAAAATATTCCTGCTTCTCATTAATCAAAATATTTGTTGACAATACCAGATCCATACTAGATTCTTGTATAAAATTAGTATAGTGTCCTTCAGCTCTTCCATGAATTATTCAAAAAAAGTTGAGCAAATGAATATACAGGGTGATTCATAAGTAATGGGCCAAATTGTAAATCTACGTTCAGAAGGCCAAAATCAGGTACAGGATGTTAAAGCGAGAAAAGTAAAATATATTTCTGTTAATAGATCAGTTACTTTTTTACATAATGACTTGAAAATTGGGTATGAACTAGTTTTTGTAAGGGTA
>CAJUYG010000178.1:121424-138287 GCA_910591675.1 Galerucella calmariensis | reverse complement strand
TTTTTTTGGTTCTTCAGAAAATTCCAGACATAATTAATGTACAATGTCCTCTACCTATCTTCAACTGTTCCAGAAATATCAGATTTTGTTGCTAAAATTGACATTAGGAAAGGAAACATTGATGCCAATGTAGGAAATGTTGAAAATGCTCGCAGTGAACGTCTTGGAAACATGCTCATCAGGTGTAAAAATGTCTTCTAACGCTACCCAACATCTCAGGCTTGACTTATCTAATAGAAAGCGTGATTTGCCTTTTCAAGTCATCTAAACTGAGGGGTTCAGTTTTGTGTACAATACACAATAGTTTTTACAAAATCCCCACAAAAAGTAGTATAATAACGTCAGATCAGAAGATCATGCTGGCCACTCTATCGATCCGCGACTCCCCATCCACCGATTTGGAAAAATTTGGTTCGGGTACTACCGAACATTGATTTGGTATACAGAGTTCGGCAGAAGTGCGGGACCGGACAAATATCGAAGAAAATATAAATTTTTAAAAAAATCTCCTCATACCACGAAATTCACTGCAACTTGAACTATAATTTGAAAATATTTTGAAATACACAGGGTGTTCCAATAAAGTGTGGCGTATCAAAGTTATATTTTTCCTCATCGAACACCCTATATTTTATTGCATTTCCTGATTGCCCTTGGAAATATGATACTCCCTTATGATGGTTCCCCATTCCTAAATACAGAGGGTTCCGAGTTATGCTGCCTTTTTAAAAAATGTGAAAATTTCGAAAAAAATTGATAGCTCATTGATATAACAAATTCTAGCAAATTTCCCCTTACATCTAAATAGTTGGACATTCGTTGAATGTATTCCACGATTGAGTACTAAATATCTTTTCACAGGGTGTTCAGAATTTTCAGTTTCATTATTAGATCATTCAATGTGCAGTATCAGGCTTATTTGAAATGGAACACCCTGTAATTCAATAATTCACCATATTCACAAAAATGGGGTCTTTTGAATGGTATAAGGCTGTCCTATACCTAGGTATTATACTTTTCGTGCAATTTACAATTTTCTTAAATTGTATGCTAAATTTATTTTAAAACATCTGCAATTCTCTCTAAATTTCATACTAATGATATTTGGCATAGTTGTTGTGAGAGACTGAATAGATCACGTGTCAAGCCTTCAAAAAATATGGGTTCTTGCTATCCTATACCGAGTGGTAAGAAAAATATAGCCACTATCATAGAAAAATCACTATCCATTTAGACATTTTATGAAATAACAAAAAACAAAAAGATTATTACTTTCAGTTGCTTCTTGTTAGTTCCGTTTTTATTTATGTTGTATTTTAATGTTCTGAGTAATAATAATTAAACCAATGTTCAACATAACACCCATATTGTGTGAAACTGTTTTGTTTTTTGTTATTTCATAAAATGTCTAAGTGGATAGTGATTTTTCTGTGAGAGTGGCTATATATTTTTAACCACTCGGTATAGAGTAGCAACCTATACTTTCTGGAGGATGAAAACGTGATCTATTTAGTTTTTCACAACAAATATGCCAAGATCATCAGTTTGAAATTTAGAGAGAATTGCAGATGTTTTAAAATCGATTTAGCATAAAATTTGAGAAAATTTTAAATTGCACAAAAAGTGCAATTTAAGTGCAAACCTAGGTATGGGACACCCTTATACCATTCAAAAGACCACATTTTTGTGAATATAGTGAATTATTGAATTACAGGGTGCTCCATTTCAAATGAGCCTGATACATTGATATAATTTGTTATATCAATGAGCTATTAAATTTTTCTCGGAATGTTCATATTTTTTTAAAAGTCAGCATAACTCGGAACCCCTCTGTATTTAGGTATAGGGAACCATCAAAAGGGAGTATTCCCATGGGCAATCAGGAAATGCAATAGAATAAAGGGTGTTCCATAAGAAAAAATATAACTTTGATACGCTACACTTTATTGGAACAGCCTGTATATTTCAAAATATCCTTAAATTATAGTTTAAATTGAAGTGAAATTTGTTGTATAAAAATATTTTTCACAAAATTTATATTTTCTTCGATATTTGTCCGGTCCCGGACTTTTGCCGAGATCTGTAAAATAATAATAATAATAATAGAAACTATAGTTTTTTCACCCCGCATATGTCTATTTTTACAGCTTCACAATATCCTCAGGAAAAAACTTGGAAACACCTTGTAGATGTTTAACTGCTCATAAAAATTTCATTCAGTTTTACACCGATAGTTACTAAATTGACTGCTACAATATTCAAATTCACTTATGCAGTCTTTAAAACAACAGATTCCATTCAAGAAAGGAAAAAAATCATAAATATTATTATTAGTCTTATTTTTATGCTTTGTTTGGATAACCAAATGTGTTATGCGTCTTCTTTGTGTGAAAATTCCATGAAACGATTTATTTGACATGAGAATTTCAAAGAGAATTTACAAAGCTTTGAAAAATATTTCAAGGATATACAATATATGAAGATGGAATGTCTTTTTTTTCAAAAGAGTTCACCGTTAAAAGATAATTAGATTGAGGGTTTGTGCCCTGATCGCAGGGTAGTTAGATGGAAAATAACCAAACAATTGAGTGAAATAATAAATATTTAGTTAAGGACAAAAAAACGGGGGCAAATGACGAGAAGATTAAATTGCTGAAGAAGTAACGATATTATCACAGGGGCAGCAACAAAAACACAAGTTTTTCTCTTGAAATAGAAGTCGGAATAACACATTTGTATACCTCCAATCAGTTTTATAGAATAATACCTATTTCCTTTGTTGTCACTATAACCATAAACATCCGTTTCAAAAAAATATAAACCTGTGAAGATAGGGTCTAGAAAATATATCAAGAATTTTTAATAAAATGGAGTCAATGATACAAACAATAAACCTTCCTTGTCTGTATACCCCTACAGACATTGACGTGCTAAAGCGTTGAATACTTCAAAACAGTTATTAGTTTTTTCATGCCTATTCTCATTACAAGTTGAAGAATAAGATTTTGGAGGGTGAGAGTTTGAAATCTTGTAGAAGTAAATGTAAAACATGAATATATTGCAGAGATGGGTAAAGTAATGAGAAATGGTTATAACCATCAAATTTTCAACCTTCAATCAAATTCATAATTGAGAAAAAAACGATATCGTTTCGTTATTATAAGTTTGTGCTGTACGTCACTGGTGATATAATTGGAAATAACGTAGTTGTTTGTCACCCTATTCTCATTACTACTTATTATAATCTCATTTTGCTTTTGATTAAAGAGAACAGACGATGACCTACACCAGAATGTTTGAAAAATTGCAATTGGAGCCATTTTAATTGAAGAAATCATTTGGCGCGTTCCAAGACACTTGAGAAAACATTTGTATTCATTAAAATGATATGACAAACTAATAATTTTTTGATATTTATATAGTTTATAACTAAGTTTTCAAAATTATACAATAGCTCCGTGAATTATACCAACATTTTCAACAATATAAATTATGAAAACCGCTCAAAATAGATAAATAGTAGTCAATACTTCTTACCATAGATAGTGCAAATATCACAGTGAATTTTATAAAAGTAATAAAAAGCGATTAAGGAAAAAATAAGTGGAGAACGTCAGAATAGAGAGCATAAAAAAATTATCCTCCCTTGAAAATTCTGTAGGACTTTGTTGAATAAAAATTATCACAAATATATTGATCCCCAATGAAAATTTGATTGTGCGCCTATGATGAATGAAAATGTCTGTTCAAAAAAATACTACCTTCAAAAAAATCATATGATACGCCTATGACAAACATTTTCACAAATAAATATATCCCTTACGAAAATTCAGTTACGAGAAAGAAATTTCCTTAAATAGATCAAACCCTTGAAGAAGTTCAAGCGTACGCACATGAAATATAAATAATAATATACAAAATAAGTTCTCTCTTATTGAAATTGAAATCATATTGCCTTTTATTGAAATTGTATCGTATGCATACCTATGTTAGATGGACATTTTTACTCATAAATATAAATATCTTTTTCAAAAACTTCGTCGTACGCCTGTGACATAGAAATTTTCATTGTTCTCCATCTTACGATATTTTAGATGAATTTTTTTTCACATGAATAAACTCTCGAAATTTTTATTGTACGCCCATAGTAAATGAAAACCACTTAATAAAATTAAATCGCGCGTCTATTTCCCTAACTCATCACATGTACTAGATATCTGCAATAATTGTTATGGTAAGACCTTTTGCTTATCATTTCACAAGGCTTTATGGCATCTCCCAACCCCATACTACATAGAGATATCATTTTTGTTGAATATAAAATAAATTAGAGGACCCGACAGAGGTAGTCCTGTGTTAACGCTTTGTCATATATTATTAAAATTTTGACAATTTATTAGTCCTACTTATTTTTGACCAAGCCTGTATATTTTTTCAGGTTGCCCCCCCCCTTTTTATGCTTTCTATAGATTCGTACGATTTTCACGAATCGAATGGTTTTTGTTTCACTTCGATAGCTAAAATAATAAAAAAGCTTGTACCGCCGGGTCCCTAGAACTCTGAACGGGCGAGCGCGGTGGTGGGCGGGGATATTCGTTTTGGACAGCCGAAAAACTTTTTTCCTACGACCACATAGGAAAGTGACATATATCGCACTGACTAGTTCTATGGAAAGTGACCTTTATTCATACGCGTACGGAAAAAAATCTTATCCGTACGTGTGCGGATAAAAAAGCTGTCAAATTGAATGTTGAAATGCTAGTCTTTTTACTCCGCAAATTAATATGTATATGTGAAATGCTTATTTCCTAAGTTGATTTGTCCATATAATAATATAATATAATCTATTTATTTCATTTAAAATTAAAAAAAAAAAATACCGAGCCCGGACTCGAACCACCCTATTGCTTGTCAAAAATCGAGCCCACGGATGCCTAGACCGCTCGGCCATCCCACTGTTGTAGCTTATGGTTCTTGTCCAAGATACTAATAAGCGCTAAGGACATATACACAACAGTTTATTTATTCTCCAAAATAAAATGTGTTTATATCGACATTTATTGGACTTTCATGTTATTAAAACATAAAAATCACAATTTTCTGGGCCAATTTCAAAGGTAAGTAATCAAAACCATAATAAGTATTCACAAATACACATATGTAAAACCTCTCACATCTACATAAAAAAGCAAGATTATACATGCCTAATTTGGTAAAAGTATATCGCGTGGTCGTAGGAAAAATAGTGTACATAACTTGTGCGAAAGTGATTTTTCACACTCGTGGGATTGTCTCACTCGGCTGCGCTCGTGAGACAATACTTCCCACTCGTGTGAAAAATGTCACTTTCCGCACACGTTACGTAATATACTATATGCGATCCATTTCGGGGTCTAAATTTTTTATGTACAACGGTTTCGGAGGAATCTATATAGTCGAAGGTTGTACGTTGGGGTGAGTAAAAATCCTTGTCTTCGATTTGTGTCCAAAAAAAAATCCTCTATAGGTACGCTCATATATTTATTTTTTGTTCAAGCTCTCAAAAATTTTTGCTTACGTTCCCTATTAACGGAGAAATTCAACATAAACACGATTGCAGCGCCACCTACCGGGACAATTGAAGAATATAAGGCTCAAACACTATAAGCACTCAAACACACATATAAAATTTCATCAAAATTGTCACAGTCGTTCAGGAGTTGCTCAGTATGAACCCGATTGCAGCGCCATCTACCGAGACCAAGTGTGAATCTAATCCATTCTCGAATCCACTTGAACACGCACAAAAAATTTCATCAAAATCGGACCAGCCGTTTAGGAGGAGTTCAGTGACAAACACACAGTGAAAATATCATTTTAGCTGCAGGTCAATTGCTTTAAAATTTTCAATAATTTTTTTCAAATTCAATATGTTACTTTCATTGCAATTACACAAAACGATTAAATGTTTTCATTACATTGATTTAGTATACAATTAATCACCCTGTATAAATTAAATCGTTCAAAGCAGTATCGATAAAAACCTGTATATAAAAAAAATATGGCTTCACTAATGTAATCAACTAGGTACGTAAGCTATTATCACCAAAATGAATCACCAAATAATTTCATTTCTACTATTCCTACCGGTATGTAGGAACTCATATATTAGTACCTAAATTTTATATAAATCATAATTTAAAAATCAAATTTCCTTTCAATCAACCAAATTGAACCAACGATTTCCATGTATTCCTGAAAAAAAATATTATTAGGTGTAACATACCTGTACAGCCCTTGTGGAACACTGATAGGAACTTTTCACTCAAATAGTCTTTGTTTATGTATAATTTTATTTATAAAGTTTTCAACGCGTTTCCGTTTAAAGTTTTCATGAATAAAATACGAGAAAATACACGTAAGAATTCCGAAATAATAATCGTGAAGCACACTATTTCAGACAAGTAACGCGAAAGCCCGACATTTTTACCAAAGGTAAATTGCAAGAGGCTTCACCTGAGACACGAGTTAATACGCGTTCAATTAAAAGATGTGGCTACGCGATAAACGCGACCACTAAAGCGTGTAGCAACGCAGAAATAATTTAAGCGAAAAGAGCTTAAAACGAAAGTGACAACAGACAAGACACACACGACACAGTTGCCACTGATTAAAATAATCAATAGAAGGTATTGTTACTAGATTTGATTTCAAGCAAATATGCAATGATTTAATTCTAAGGACAAAGGAATTTTACTATATAATTTTTAAAATTGGCTACGCTGTAGATTTTATAATTTACTGAAAAGCACTGAGTAGACCTTTGTTTTTTTTTGTAGCAAAAAAAGTTAGGTATTTGTTCAGTGGATTTTATGTTTTGAATTATGAAAGTTAGAGAGCGGACATGTATAAATAAAGGGTAGAGATGGGACAGTTTACTTTTTTAATGAAAATATTTTCTTAAAAATTAAAATTGATGAGACAAATAGGTAAGGGTGGAGGGATTTTATAGTTGAGGAAAATTGAAATAATAACTTGTACTTCAGATAAATTGTGAAGATAAAAATACATGAGCTTTTATATAAATTAATTACCCATGCAAGACTTTTATATTTAAAGTTCCTCGGAATATGTTTTTTTACGTGAAATAGGTGTGGTACTTCAAATGTACTGGGCTGGAAATAATTAAGAATATAATAATCATTATTCTTCAAGAAGTATAAAGAATGTATTATGGGGTTGGCAAGTTATTATAGAATAAAATAGCACTAGATCTTGCATGTTCTTTTCCATGGTATGTATAAAAGAAAAAAGTTGATGGCTTCCAAAAATGACACAGCCTTCACAAGATAAAATTATAGTAATAAGATCCTGAGACAGTTTTGGTACATTCATTTGTATAGTATCAATAGTCTATTTTAATTTTGTTAATCTATCTTGGAAAGCGTTTTATAGTATGTTGTGTCACTAGGGCAGTGAAAAAGCTTCAGCAGACCGAGTCTATTAGATTAGCTGATAGTTAAGAGCTGCTAAAAGCGCTTCCTGCATTTGTGACACACAACTGTTTTCAGCATACCGAATAAATGGAAAAAGTTGGAAAATATAACAAAAAACTTTGACGTACACTGACGTTTAATTGAAAAATTAACATGATATGTCAAATTACTCAAGTGTCAGATGGTGAAAAACTTCAAAATTCGTGTTCACATGATTGGTTTTCCGGTAAGTTAGGCAAAAAAATATTCATTCAAATTTCATTTCGTGCGTATTGGGTTACTTACAACTCTTGTTATGTAATATACTATTTTGTTGCTATTTGCGTAAATCCTTTTATTTAACACTGTGGAAATGTTACAGGTCTAATTCCGCTTTCATCTTTTTAGGTATTGCTCCAGTGGTCCGCCGAATTATTTTATATAAACTGTTGCCCCTCTAAACCAATTCCCAAATTCATAATGTTTCAAGGGAAGTAATTCCCTATGCGCTGTGTAGCTTCCTTTACCTAGATATGAAGTTTACCATCGGTATTGTATCCAACTTTATACCAATTTTATCAGTGAAACAAAGTGGGGGAATATTTTTCCTGCAAAATGATAATAACACTCAGTTTTTGTATACTTTTCATTTTTGAATACATCTCCATAGACGGTACCTTTGAAGTAGACGGAAACATATGTTCGTGTGTACCTACCTACGAAAAAAAAACAACAAATGTAATGTGTCATCATACCAGAACATGTGGTTCTCTAGACGGATGAAATATGACAGCGTATTTTATATGATAGTAGTGAATCATTTATTAGTCTCTTGTGTGTTTATATAGCTTAGTTAACATGAAAAATAATTAACAACTTATAATAACACGGTTTAAAGGTATACTTAGGAACATCAATATACATCCGAAAGTTTTATGGATGTTTTGCTTTTGAATGAAGAAGTGTATGCAGTGAGTAAATATTTTTTTTATTACCAGTACTCGTTAGGAATTCAAGTTGCTGTATTTGAACAATTAATTATTGAAATAATGGTGAAAACTGTCATTGTTTGCACTTAATCTTTTAAATTGATACAAATTATGTTTGTAGGTTGGGGTGACATTCACTAAGACACAGAAAATCTATTGCGCCACTTCTACTCAGTTTCTGAGAAGAGTCTCCGAGACTAGTAAGCTCCTTTTAGTTATGGGGTGTTGAGAAAAAATGCACTTTCAAAGCCTTTATACTGTCTTCAAGAATGTTGGCGAGCTACTGTCCAAATTTTCATAAATCTCAAAATGCTTATCGTGGTCTAGACAAAAATAGATCAGTGTAGTACATACAATAGCCTTTTTGGTATGTGGCATCATCGTTTGTGACGTACATCCGGGTTTTGGGTATGTCCACAGATTATAAAGAGAACAGATACGAATCCCAGTAAAACATTAAACGATTTTCAGCTCCGTCGTCAATGACCTTGGACCTTTAACTCGGTATGGCCGCGATGTTGCCAGTTTGAAATATTTTCTGAATTTCGTACCAAATTGCACTGTTTACTCGAGAATAACAATTTCTAGTGCCGGATCTAGTTTTTTTTGGAAGTTTCCACTAAATCTTCAAAACTGCGCCATGAATTAAAACAATAATCATAATCGAATATATATTTATGTATTTATTAAATATCTATATTTACATTCCTATGATTTGTTATAAATAGTCATTACTCTTGGGAGATTAATTAATAAATACATTTTTAGATAACACAAATAATTACAAAAATCAACCAAATTTTGAAGTACAAATAATTCTCAACTTATTTATTATCAAAGGGAATACAATATACACCTATTTTGATAATAATTTGTAGCACCAAAGTTAATAGCAAAAAAAATTTCTATCATAGGCCGGGATATTAAATTATCTACTCTCATCGCTTGAAAATCGAAAGAACTTTATTTTTCTTTCCGAATAAAATTTATTTGGACAGTCTCTGTATGAACAATACACTTCGCCGTGATGTTTATTCATTTTATAAGAATAATAATCTATACCATTATATTTTTATAGTTAATATTACCACAACGCACAATCGATTAGTCAAATAACACAATAAATATCGCCGATTGAACACTTTCAAACAATGAAGCAAACAAAAATGGCGTTTGGAATTTTGAGCACAGATTACAAGTTATTTTGAGCATGTTTGGACGTTTTGATTATGTTATGATAAGTCGAGCTTGTGCGTGATTTGAACATCAACTAATCAAATTTCTCAAGTCAAAGATTTGGTTTAACGTTTGTAATACATCTAAACAGTCCATTATCATGATATTTTGATGAAGATTAATCACAGACCTGCCTTTTTCTCTTTTCTTTCAATGTAATGACATTAACAATCGATCTGTGGTAATTGTAACACCGAGATCATTATAAGAATTCACTTCACTTAGCTTAAGGCGTGACCGTTTAATAAGTATTTATGTCGCGGATTGTTTTTGCCCATGTAAAGAGCAACACACTTATCTGTTTTAAGAGGCAACATCCAGTCTGAGCACAATTTAGAGATCGAATCCAAGTCCTCTTGAAGATTGATATGAGATGATGAATCAGAGAATATTTTCGAGGCGTCGGCATAGAAAAGTTTGTTGCATTGAATATTAAATTGGAGGTCACTTGCGTATATTATAAATAAAAGAGGACCCAGTACTGATCCCTGCGGAACACCGCTTAATACGGGTTTCTCAGCTGAAAAAAAATTTCCCACTTTCACACAAAATTTCCTGTTTGTTAAGAATGAGTCAATCCACTCTAGTAGATCACCTCGTATGCCAAAATGTTCCAAATTATACAGTAATCTTCGTTTTGGCACTCGGTCGAACGCTTTCGCAAAATCTAGGTAAATGATGTCCGTCGGAATTTTCTTGTCTAAGGATTTTGTCCATTCATTAACACACCAAAGTAGATTCGTCATTGTTGAACGTCGTTTTAAAAATCCATGTTGATGTTCGGGTATTATTTTTTCCGTTGAAAGAAATTCACTGACATATTCTAATATTATAGATTCCATAACCTTACATATGATTGGTGTATTGATTGGGGTCAAGTTTATTGCCTTTCTTGAAAATTGGGGCGACCGAGGCTGCTTTCCAGATAGGAGGCAGTATGTGTGTATTAAAAGATAAGGACATTATTATAGACAAAGGATGGGCGAGAGCATTACAACATCTTTTTAAAAGTGAAGGAGAGATTAGATCTAGACCAGGAGATTAGTTGTTTTTTAATTTATGAAGGTGACATTTGACAGTATCAGGAGTAAAATAAAGTTGTTCTCAGGGAGAAATTACTCTTGTGGGCAGAATGTCAGGTAAATTATTTTTGATATTTTCAGTGGAGAGAACTTTAGAAAAAGTATCTGCCCAAACTTCTGCAGTGTCAGTGTTATTTTGACAAACAATTCCGTCATCTTTCTTTATTGGAGGAATGGATATTTTTGATAACAATGATGATCGAATGTATTTGTATAATTTTTTAGGGTTGTCGCTGCATACTATAGACTCTTCGTACACTTCTCGGGCACTGCCTGTGCGCTTGTACTTCCGCCACTTTCTGCTTTTGAACTATGAGCATGCATATAGTTGTCTCTAAAAACATCCATTACAACAGAGGTTACGATTTTTTCTCAATATTTCTATATTTCCTCAAAGTATGTAAGTTAGGTTAGGTCAAATTGGATTAGGGCGCAAAAAATTCATTCATTCATTCATTCCTAGCTTGTTTTCAAGCGCTCGCCATTTCCAAGACAATTTCCTGGGCGTGTTTTCTATCTGTTGCTACTCGAAAGATTGTTCTTCTCTTTCGAGCACCTGCCTATTTCCGTAATGCAACTTTAGAACCGTGGAAGATGGAACAGTAGCGTAGCGGGTTTATAATGATATTGATTTTTGCGTTCTTAATGAAATAGAAATATTCCTAATAGATATCGCAGAATAATAATTATTCTAACACTTTATGATATAGATATTATTTTGCAATATCTATTGGTAACGCGCCTTATTAAATACGACAATATTACAGGTACCTGTGATAATACCTACTTCATTGTTTCAGAATCATTTCTGTAAATAATCAGTGAATCATCGTAAAAATTAAAATTTCAAGTCAAATGTCATTCCGCTCTCAATACACAATTAGCTATTCCATATCTTTCTCTTAATTTAATTTAATTGCGTAATGAAAATTTAATTTTAGTCTGTTTCAGAATTTAATAACTTCTGTTTTTCTGTCGAAGTTTCTCTGTTCTCAGTTAATTGCTTCCTAAGCATTTCTACCGCCAATTTCATTAATTCGCCAAAAACTTCGTAATATTAATTAATTCGAACAATGTTATGGTATTTCGTTTAATTACTAGCTGTTATTATTGCTTCTTGTTTTACTTACAACAATCAATTTATAAATAAATCAATTCCATCTACTCTGTTTTCTACTCACACCAAACGACTTCCATTGTTAAATAATATTATTCGATGTTATCTTGTCAAGTAACATGGAATTGACGTGAAGTTGAGTCAATATTTAGGACGCTGGCTTTTATGTGGTGTTCTTAACTGCAAAATAATTATTAGTTTTACTACAAGAATGTTATTTAAGTACGGAAATTGATCATTATAAAGATCATTGTTAATGTTTTTGGCTTAATTAATCTTTACGGAAAGCGCCCTTTTTTAATATCTGAATATAAAAAATACTGTTTAGTTATAATTAGAGGAAAATGAGGAAAGGGAGAACTAAATAGCAATATAAGTTGTTTGACACGGTACTAATTCAAGAACTAAACACTTAGTACGAGATAATATTGGAAACAATATTGATTACAAGAAAGTTGACTATATGATATAGTGAATGAAATTGTTACTGAATTTAGTACAAGCGCATGCGCATAGTAACTAGTAACTTGAAAGTAAGTCAATATTGATCAATATTGGTTAAAAGGTTCCTACATTTTTTTGTCGATCTGTAGATCTGTAGATTATTATTGGTAGGTGCGGTTAGTGTTATTCCAATACTATCAATCCCGAAAAATAAAAGACACTCTACAAAATAAAAGCACTTTTATTTATATTTGAGGCTAGCCGTACATAGCCTCAAAATCCGATTTGGGCACCTAATGCGCATGTTTAGTATTATTGTATACAAGAAAATAGAACATGTTCCATTATTTCAGATTACAATGAACAAGGACGCTCATGACCATTTTGTTAATTGAAAAATGCCCAATTTGTTAAGAAATTAACCTTAAGAATTATTTTCCAACGGCAATAAATCGTTTGAATTTTCAAATGAACAATTAATACCTTGAAAAAATTATTATTTAATCTGACCTGTCTGCTTTTCACTCGCGTAGACCTATTTTTGGCGTTAAGTTAAAATTAAAGGTAATAGAGGTCCCCTACTTTTTATCATAAATCGCTTAGAACTCTTGCACTTTTTATTGGCCGTGTTTGGGACCTTTCCTCAAATTTCCTACATGATTTCCCGAATGAAATGTCAAGATAATCGTGATTCCCGGTGAAAAAACCAGACTATTATTATTGTATTTCAAAAATTCTATAAATACATTGATTAAAAAGTTGAATAGTAACGAATATGGAATCAAATCAACAACTTTCCCGTTTAGTGAAATTAAATGATTATTTCTCCTTCCCCTTTCCAATGCGCGTTACAGATAACGCACATTAATCTTCAATTAGGAGGGGAGAATGAAATGATCATTTTCCCTTCCCCTGTCTGGAAGAATTAATGTGCACTGTTATACAAATTAAGCTATCAAGTTTTTCCAGAGGGATAGAGTGAAATACCTCCCAGAAGGGAAAGGGTGGATAAAATAATTATCTTCCCTTTCATCTCTTTGAGTATTAGGAATTTGGCAGTGGTGCAACATACTAACCACTACTTTCACGGACTGCATACTAGGTTGATAAATTAAGACTTCGATAATTTCACTTTTGTGCTATAGAATGAAGTTTTGGAGAAAAAACACTTTTAAAATCACTGTTTTTCATTGCAGTAACTTTGGAACAGTTTAACTTCCTAGGGAGCTTGATAATCCTGTTATAGTTTTCTGTAGTTTGACAGACAAATATTTTTTATGCCACTTATGTTTTTATATACTACTTGAATAGTTCTTTGTATAGTGTGATACTCTCAAACTATCGGATGAAATTGTTGTAGCTGCTACTGCTCAAGATATATCCCCAGTCAATACTACCAATATTAAAATTTCAATGATTTTCAGTAATTTTGTTCTCGTCATTTTCTCCAAATCCAAAAAGTTGATATTTAATAATAAGGCTTAACGACAAATGCTCATTGAGTCGCTCCCACTTAGGAGACTCAAAAGACTCTTGCAAGTTGCAGTGGTGTGCTGAATAGATCCATTCATCTCAAACCTAACCTAACTCCCTTTTGATGACGATTATTTTCATTCAAATTTGATTATTTGAAAGAACAAAATATCAATGGTTGGTTACCGCTGAAGATTTGTTTCAAGTTTGAACTCTTAAGACTTTTCTGTTCCATTTTAAAAATAGTATGGCGGTGAAAATAACCTATTTAACTTTTGATTTGTTACCATACTTCCGAAACTATAACAATTGTTTTGAAATTGTATAACGTCGTAAAGTCATTTAGTCGAAAAAGCTCTCTGATAAAACGTGAAACTTTGACCACGGCCATAACTCTTTTTATCGTTGACATTACTAAAATCCAATTTGCCTCAATTTGAAAAACCGTGTTCTACGTTTCCGGATAGCCGTTCGAATCCCACTTTCAGATTAAATTCTAAATTAAAACTCTACAATCATTTGTCGAGTTTAAGTGAAGTTTACGATGATTCAATATGTTTGGATGAAAAGGATAAAATGAAGTATTTCTGGAAGGATTAAAACACAAATATATCATGTCACGTAAAACATTAGGCCTTGGAGAAAAATTTTCTCTATTGAAAATAATTGATCAATAGCACAAAGAATAGTATATTAAAGTATAAGTGGATATTAAGGTCTTTAAAACGCGCGCGATTTTTCGAACGAAGCCGGAGTGCTCAAAATAGAGCAAGTGTTTCAAAGACCAGTTATCCAGGAATACTTTACGCTATTTTTTTTATTGGTGCACTTTGAAATTATGAATACTGGTCTATAACTACTACAACAACAAGATATGGAAATCATAGATGGAAATAAGAACTGAATGTAAAATGGTTGAATTCGTGATTTTCTACCATTCCAGGTGTCCTGGAATTCACAATAAGTTGCTCTCGCCTAGTTCATTGTGTTTACCTAGGCATTCCCATGGACTTTTGAAACTGATTACAGAAGAGCTCAGTGCTTTAATGGCCGCTTGAATATCCGTCATTATAATATTCCTTCGCCTTCTGTATCATTAATCAATATTGATTTGGACACACTTTCCGCTTGGAATATATTGGGGTTTTTCCCAATCATTCAGAGTGTTTGGTTCCTTTTATTGCTTTTGAGTTGTCTGTGTACCATTGAATGGCATTATTTTCAAGACTGGTAATGGTATTTGAATCCTTTTCCTCCTTGCTGCTTGATATGATATGAGCTAGTTAGCTTTTGTATGTTCCTTGTGGTGTATTTATTATCATTTTTGTTAGAGTTTTGGGAAATCAAACCACAATTACGTTTAATCTACCGTTATCAAGAATAATCAAGTATTATTATTGTAGGCATTTTTGTACCCAAACCCCCATAAGCAGGCCGCTGGAGTAACAAATGCCTTTCAGCGCTCCACGCATGCGTGCCTTTCAACGCTTCACGCATGCCCTTCTATCGGCTACCGCCTAAAGACAGTTTAGTTCAGTTCTAGAGTTTGAACTCACAACGACGTAAGACGACACCTTTTATCCCGGCAACTATATTTTATGTGATATAATAAACCTAATTATATTTGTACCGTTTTAATATGTTTGAGTGTTAATAAATATTTGAATCTTTATGTATAAAATTCTGGTCCCTGCCTAACAGCTGGACAACCAATAATATCTTAAATTTCAGACTTGATTTTTAAGTATTGGTATTCTCAAAAATCTGTTCAAGTACTGTTTCTAACTATAGTTGTTTTGGAATTGATTATTTTGGTTTCCAATGATTTAAACTGGGACTTCTGCTAATTGTAAGTGTCTTTCGAGATTGTGACCAAAATCTATTTTGCTTGATAAAATCTATGGAAAAAAAAACAGCTGTTGGCAATAAAGGGACTTGAATGTCCACTTTACCGGTTCCAGCTATCAAAGTTCAAACAGGAAATTCCTATTGTTCGTTTGTATACATCTATGGTCAAAATTACTTTCTGAATTTGGTGAGTGTAAAACGGCATTTGAAGTTCCATGAATAGTACGGCAATGAATGTTATTATTGCAATAAAACATGGCACGTTAAACCAGAATATAAATTTTGCGATGTATTGAATACTGTTCATGCATCAAAGGGTGATGCTGGATTTTCGTTCGAATTGTTTGTAGCTATTTGGAATTTTTAGTATTATTTTGTTGTACGTTTGTATATACCGACGAAATCATGGTTGGTACAAAATTGGATTCACCATTTCAATTAAAATTTATATTTCACTAGCAGCAGCTGGCACACAACTGTATCGTATTTGTTGCAAAAAGATTATTTTTAGTCAAAACGTTGGGATTTGTTCATTATATCAGTTTTATTCAACGTTAAATAGTTCAATCCACGTTGAAATTGAAAAATTTGTCACCTAGGTGTTAATAAACAGGATACTGCATCATTCGATTGAAAAATACATAAAAAACTGGAATACGGAGTGAATTATTCTAATAAAAGTAACCATGAGTATCATTCGTTCATGGAACTTCACATTTTTTTTGAGTTTCCGCAAAAGCATTTGACTGTGTTAATTATAAAATATTGACTGTATTTATTAATCTATACATTTGGGTTGTGTTCTACAGCTAAGGCACTTGAACTGAGCCTTTGTCCAATATTATTGACTGTAGTCTACAGCTGGTTTGGGCAAGTGGCGAAACTTCTACTAGTGCCCGAAAGCTCCGGTCCAATTATTTCTTGGTTCATCCATCAATGATGGTTCAGACTCACGATTCAATCGAAGTAACAACACACCAGGGCAACACATTCATCAAAGAACCACAGGAATAAAAAACTGAAGAGCTACTTAATATGGGTAGGAATCAAATCAAAACAATAACTGGTCTTCTCCATAGAGGCAACAAGCCAGCTACGAACCCGTCAGCATATAAGAGAGAGATAGAAAGTACAAGAGGTTCATTCTGTCTTCCTTCAATAGGATGTATGCTATATACAGTGTGTAAAAGCCAAATGGAATAAATTCATTATTTCGGTTA
>CAJUYG010000178.1:80000-116424 GCA_910591675.1 Galerucella calmariensis | reverse complement strand
TAACCGAAATAATGAATTTATTCCATTTGGCTTTTACACACTGTATAAACTAACGAGGACAGAAAAACCTTTGATCATCTGTCTCTTTCTCTCTACTTTCTCCTACTTACAGAGCCCTATGGCTTGTTGCCTCTATGTAGTATGGTCTCCTCACTGGTCAGAGTTCAACGAGAGAACATCTGTATACAAAATAAGGCTGTGAAACTTACTTTGCAGGTGATGTGGTGAAAGGTCAGAAAAAGTCTAACATATTATAGGTAGGTACTTTCAGAATGTGTGGCGTCAGGCCCGGTGCAGATGAACATTGTCTGCTGGACGTTCAAGAACATTATAATACAAAGTATCATTTTGCGTCGTAGTAGAGTAAACGACAGGGCGGTTACAGAAAATGTTTCCATTTTTTGCGCGATCGATCTTTTTTGTTTACTTAAAGCATCTGTTGTCAGGACGGTAGGTTGTATTTACTGGTTTCTAAGTCTAACACGTCGGTAAGTGATTTACTCACCGTTCAGACGTCGGTGAGTGAATTACTTACCGACGTCTTAGACATACATATATTTAAGTGGTCCTTAATTAGTAATTCACGTTACAAGACCGGAAAATAGTGTTTTTCAGGTCGAGACAAGCAAATTCCAGGGCGAGCCGTAGGCGAGTTCCGGAAGCTTGGAAAGTAGGCTTTTTCGCCTGTCATTGACAACGGAAAGTTTACGTTTCTTGAGAAGAGTTACTTTACGCTCTTACGTAAAAAATGGCAAAACGCTCGTTGCCCATAACCACCGATGTTACAAACACAATTGTATTGACAGTGACAGATATAAAAGTTTGAAACAAATTTGAATTGACCTATTTAAACTGACAGATTTGAAAAGTTTATATGAATTCTACTTTATATTTGTTTTTTATAGTTACAATTGAGTGATTGCAGAAAAAATGTTGTATGTATTACGAGCAAAAACGTGACAAATTTGCTTTCGAGTATTACTCTCAAGCAATAATGTATCACTTTCTGCTCTTAATACATAAATAACTATTTGATCGAGAAGTATAAATGTCACTTTTGACATTTCGTTTATTTCGAAGAAACTTAAATTATTTTATTTGAAATTTATTCCAATACGATCGCGCGAAAAATGGTATAAGCATCTCGAACGTTAATTAAATTAATTAATTGCTGTCAACCGATGAACAACCCGTTTTTAATACTTAATAAACTATAGTTTGTGTTATAGTTCTTCATAAAGTAATTTGAACAAATACAAAACAAACTGACCAACCTAACAAAATAGCAGCCTCGATCATTCATACTAATAAATAAATACTCCACTCACTGTGATATTGGAACAGCTTGTTGGTGTAAAGCCTCAGTAAGCAGATTATTATTTATCAATAAATAAATATTTTCCGAACAAGCAATACAATGCATGACTTGTGTCTGATTGATTCCTTTTATGTTCGACTTTATACCTTTCTTCACATATTTTTATTATTGAAAGAATATATTATAGAGGTTCAATACGTTGAACCCTTCATTCATACACAATCAAACCGTATGTCATCTCCAAATAACTTTCAATAATAATTTATTCCATATGCTCAAAGTCTCATATAAGCCGTTATGTTTTTGTCATTATGTCAGCTGCAAAAGTTTAACTTTTCCCAGCTACAAAAGTTAGGCTTACTTTGTGATTGTTATACGGAAAAAAGGAAAATTAGAAAATAATGAAGTCTAGACCGCCGTACCAGATTTCACTTCAACTTATTATGGTCAAAAAAGTTTATAATGTGAAATTCAATGCTTTGAAGGACTTCGATTGGGAAAATTATATAAACTACTTCCTTATACAGGCGAAACAACCATTAGCTCACATTTGAATTCTTATAATACCTTTTTCAAACAACTGGCCATTTTATCCGCATTTTTATTGACCCTCGTGCTCCAAAACTGAAGCTAATGTGACCTTGAAATAATCTCTGAGTACGGGTAGGAAACGTATGCTGTTCCGTAACTAACTTTTAGATAAATCCCTTCAGCGAGATTGATTTTGGGCCATTTATTTGATGTTCCACTTTTGGATCCAATCCCAAGCAGTTTGAATAGTGTTGGTTATTTCCTGATTGTGTCCTGCTGCAAAAATTGCTGGTAAAATTTACAAAGGCTGCTATTAGGTCGCCAGTTCTTAGTTCTGGTATCTCATGTGTTCATGAAAGGTTGAGCGCTGTCCTTATAACTCTCCCTTGATGTACCCTGCTTGAGTTACAGATCTCATAATCTTTACCTTCCAGTTTGATACTAAAAGTTCAAGAACAGCCTGCTGGAAACCATACATTCAGCTTCATTAAAACATAGGAACATTGATTAGTGTTTGAAGTATATTATTGGTCGCAAAAGTTTATCCACCGTGAGACAATTCACTGCTATGAGTTTGCATTAAAAATTAATCAAGAATCTATTATTCCTTTGCCTATAAACTAGACAAACTATTCAACAACGTCGACATTGGGGAGAGAATTAGGTTAATGTATACCGATTGCGGATAATACCGAAGCTCAGGGAATCGAGATGAGGTCTTAAATATTCCATAAGCATGTTAAAAGCCATATGAAAAGCTCGAATGAAAAATTCATGAGTGGCAATTTCCTCGTAGTGCAATCTGTGTTGTAAAGCCATCTTGTCCAGCGAACGAACGTCGAAATATTCCACTTAATTTTCTCCGTTTTCGGAATGTTACTATACCGACATGATAAAAATCTTGTACGACGATATCAAATTTCCGTTTATGACCCTATTTTTGAGAACGTGGCTTCTTCTGGCCAAAATCAATGAAGAAATTACTAGTTCCTTTATGCGCTTCATGAATTTTAACAATTTTTTTTCTGGCGTCTCGTCGACGACAGCAAAATCCAATAAATTAGTGTTTCCGATGACATATACAGGGTTGAGTACAAAAAAGTCTATAGGCCAATAAACCTGCCTACCCATTTGATCGAACAGTTCAATTTGTCGCTTAATTTGAACAAGTAAAATCGATACGTTGTGTTGTGACCCATCTGCAACATGTTCTTACCGGCGTCAACTTGCAACCTCCCGGTAAACGGTAACCGGTGCTCTCTCCGCTTTGACTCAAAAGATCAGCAGAAAAAGATCGTCACCGGAACGTAAAACTCTTAATAGGTAACGGTATATCCCAGGGTTGGATCTTTACCTAAATTAGGATTTTTTGGAAACATAATACAAGGAAGAAGGCTGGTACAGAAACGATAACTTGAGCGCCAACTTATTTTTTATTATACTACTATTTATACTACTTCATATTAAATCGAAAGCATTTGAACATTTGACACTATACTTTTATGCACCTGAAGAGTCAACTCCAAACTTTCAAAACACAAAACTTTTTAGTAGTATTCAAGCATAATTATGCCATATTAGCGGTCAAGACACGAAGTTTTATCACATTTTATAACATTCATAACAGATTTTCAACATATCTTTTCCGCCACACAGTTCGTTGAAGACTTTTTTTAACACATCTTTGTCGCTACACAGTTAATAGGAAACTCTCAACACATCTTCTCTGTTGGACAGTTAAAAGAAGACTCACAAAAAATACCGCCAGGGGGTCTATTCACTAACAGTGAGAGCTCCTACGAGAGTACACACTTATAAAGTGCGCATGCGGGCTATATCATAATTTGAAATTTCAAGAGAGCTCGCATGCGCACTTTATTAAGTGTGTACTCTCGTAGGAGCTCTCACTGTTAGTGAATAGACCCCAGGCGAGGCAAATAATTAACGGACAAATTCTTTTAAAGTGGTTAAAATGAACACGTGCCCCACATCAAACAGAAAAGCGACATAAAAACTACAACAGAAAAGGCCATAAATCGTAGAACAAAGGGTAGGGACGTGTGCAATTTTGTTTTCAATTTTTTTTTTAACGGCGAAACGTAGAAAAGGGGTTTTAGCGATATTCGTTTTATAGACAGAGGCGTAGAAAAAGGGTTCGAAAAGAAATTAATGATAGAAGTAGATACAAATACTAACGATAGATATTCTATCGTTACAATACTTATAAACATTTTGTCTTGAAATATGCTAATGATTGGTTAATATTTTTGTTTTCGTATAATTTTTTTCAAAACGCCTTTTTGGGTGAAGAGAACTCGGCAATATTGGTGTTTCTTAGGCAATGAGTAGTTTCCCAATACCAGAATTCCTTCTCTTCATCTTCATTGTAACTGTTTTGCTTTGACTTAGTTCATTGAAGAATATTTCAAATTATGTTGTCTCTTTTAATTGCAAGATGGTTTGTGTTGAATATCTTGTAGATATATCAACCCCGTTTGACTTTGAAGTGTGATTCAATATCCGTCGGGACCTATAGCCTGGGAAGTAGTTGTTGCTTCTTAGTTGAACGGTCACTGTCTTTGGAAAATGTTTTCCAAAACGTATGAAGCGTTAGAATAATTATTATTCCATTTCAAGCTCCATTAACTCCAAAATATTTGTTTTAATGTCACCTTCATAATGTAAAAATACCATATAATTTGAAACGTGAACTTTGCGTTCAGCCTTTTAGCTTTTATATTTATCATTGAATTTCTTCACAATTTTGATTTTTGGTGGAATAGTCCATATATATTTCCTAAAAATATTGCTTTTGAAAAATCAATAAATTATTTCACTTTTGTGATTTGTGGTGGAATAAACTAATGATCCAAAAATCAAGATTCTTAAAGTATTTTACCGCGAAGTTTGAAATTTTGAATTGTCTTTAAATAAGAATGAGAGAGGTTCCGGCAGGGCTTCTCTCATCGTCTGTCGACAAAGTAGCAAGTTTGGAAATGTGCAGTAATCCATTTAATAATTTCAACACCTATTCCAGTAAATAAAGGAAAAAAGTTAACATTAATTACGCCCTATTTTCATCTTCCGGTTGGAAGTTGCATTTGGTACCTCATTTAACATGAGACAAAGCTCTGCATGAAAACGCGTGCGAGGGCGGAGAAAATGGCCCCAAAAGACCAGAAAAGTAGGTTTTCGGTCAATATCTCCTGAAATATGACAGTTAGAGATTTTTGGTTCGGATAAAAATTGAAGTTTAGTTAATTTTCTACAAAAATGGTCCCTATGATTTTTGTCGAATATTAGACCGGTTTTGAGAAAAACGGCACCAAGCGCACCTCGAATAATGAGCTTCTGTGCTGTATGCCGGAGAGCACAGTCCGTGTATTTACACATCAGCGGGGGGACAAATTATTCAATAACTTTGTGAAAAATGCATATTTTCTCATAATCCAAAATTCATGTGAAAGAGGAATTCTGCTGCTATCATACCCTGTGAATTGAGACACGCTTGACTCTTTTGGCCACATCGGGACACGGGTCAAACTTTCTGCTCCCGGACAATTTTGACCTCGCCAGGAATTTGTTCCTATTTTCTCTGTATTGCACTAATTTACTCCAAATTTTCTTGATTATGGGTCCTCATAAGGTCCTTTGTCATCCCTGAAATTTGTATACCCTGTAAAACTAGTATTTTTTAATAAGAATTTTTTTTAACAAAATGGCTACCCATTTTGGAAGTCACATGGGTCTACCTTTAAATTCTGTGTCAGCCAAATTAACCCTATAGATATCTTTTCTCATATATAATTGTTTCATAAATTATACCTTATAGAGTTTCCTGAAATAAAAGTTTCCTGGGATACAAGTCCCTTTGGAGTAACAAGTTTCCTGCATACAGTTCCATGGTGTAAACAGTCCATAAGAATACATCAGTAGTACCTACATCAATAGTTACAGTACAACTTTATCTTCACAAACAAAAGTTCTAGTGTGCTAATCACTTTTTTTTATATTATTAACCCATCTTTTTTGTGATATCAATATAAAAATCATATAAATTTCTTTTATCTTGATAGTTTTATTTATTATACAGAAACTTTAAGTTCTTTTTTTAAACAGATTGGAAGTTAGTTGACCTTTAGATTTGTTTTTCTTTCCAATTTTCTTCTAGGAAATAAAATTAGTGGCGCCCTAAAATAGCTTCTTCTCTTTTTCTATTTATACCAAAATTGGTTCTTCTTAAGATAATTGAGGTAACAAAGCCCTGCGAACTGGCTTGTATGTGTGTGTTTTTGGGGTGACATTCACTGAGACCTAAAAGATCTATTGTGCCCCCTTACTTATACTCAGTTTCTGAGGAGAGTCTCAGAAACTAGTAGTTCCCGGAGTTTCCCGGAGGAATTTTAGGATGTCTGCAGGCTTCAACTTAGGCAAATGTTCCTCTTCTATCCAGTAATCTCCTAGGTGCTATGCTCTAGGATTCTGAAGTGCTATGCAGTTGGAAAGTATGTGGATGGAGGTTTCTTCTTCCATTCCACAAAACCTGCATTCTTCTTCCTCCACTATTTTGAGATTTTTCAGGTGCCCATTCAGGCGACAATGTCCCGTTAGGATCCCTGTTAAAACTCTTAGCGCAGTTTTACTTTGACTTATGCATTCTTTTGATCTCAACAGGTTGTAGTCACCCAGAAGAGTCTTTGATTGTATAAGCCCTACTAGATCTTTCCAATGGTCAGATCTTCTCTTTTTCTCGGCTTTACCTATTTCTTCCAATATTACATTGGGGCTGATTCCGCAAAAGGGTTCAGGCCCCCAGAAAGGTATTTCAGTCCCTGGGCTTAGTTTACCTCCAAATGTAATTGGTTAGTTAGGCAAGAACCTACAATAATTACCATCATTTTTTTCCACGACATTCAAACTCATTATTTGTCAACGCCAACTCACATTTTTGGTTTCAAATTGCATGTGAGTCTGAGTGAGCATTTCTCATTCTTCAGAGCTTGCTTTATTAAATTGTTACCACGATTACTATTATATAATAGTTTGATAATTAACCCTCTTTTGGAGAGACTCGTTTGTTCTAGTATAATGACTCTTATAGGTACCCTTCACATAAATAAGGATAACAAATGGATAATATATGCTCGACGTCCGAGAACGCCCTCTACCCTTAACCCAATTGTCTTCTACAGATGTTCTAATGGACAAAATTCAGAGAATCAAATAGTAAAACATGCATTAGTGGGTGATAAAAGTTTGAAATACGTTCACCAACAATAGAGGGTTTTCGGCGATTAATCATTACACTAGAGGCATTTGGTCACTAATTACTAAAGTCGAAAGTGGTATTTAGACTGGCATTAATTCTCTCATCATTTCAGACTTTATTTCTTCAATCTAACAAAAAGTTCGTATTTACAATGTTGATTACGTCGAGCACGCTATTTTCGTTTGGTAATTATGTCCATTAGTTAAGGTGTACCTACGTCAAGGAAGCAAAAAATAATGGATCTCTTGTGTGTCAGGCTAAATTTCAATTTAAACGATGTTATTTCAAGTTTTACTGAATGGACTACGTCATGAGTAACAGTGAAAAAATTTAATTGGGTTTCAGTTGAATTTTTCTTGTACAAAACAATATTGATTTAAATCGACTTTGGAGGAGTAAGTAATTAACTTAAAATGTCTCCATTATACCACGCGGAATAACTTTATCAAAAAATACTATTTATTAATTGTATTCCTAAGTGGATGAAATTTTCCTTTTTCCTATAGTCGATCGGAGCGTGAAATAAAAAAGAAGCCTACAGAACGATTACAAAATCACAGTCTGGCATTCGCGAAATGTCGAAACAGCAAAGCCAGGAAAGTCTTATTCATGAAGAAAAAATTTGATAAATAGAATAACGGAATCCTAGACAGCAGGGAAGATTCGAAAGCGAGATAGCTGGTTTGCTACTGGTCCAAGATCCCAAAGCGATAAGACATAACTTATTTTCAAATAGATGAAATGTTAGGTTTTCAGTAGCATCTTGTGTGCTTTGAAAATCTGTGTGTTTGTGGAGCTATCCTAAGGGCACCTGGGCAGGTATCAGGTGAGAGAGATAACTAAAAATAAGAGTTACTTCACTCAAATTCAAATGTCTGATATTTATATACAGTGTGGAAACCACTTATGGAATAAAATTGTTCATGTCATTATTTTAGAAAGTTATAAAAGAAGCCGAGACACGTCAACTTTTCAATTGAGTTGTGCGTTATGTAAACATAAGTGTAAATGTAAAGGGTGATTCACGCAAGTATGCCATAGTCGGTGTTGTTTTTTTTAATGAAACACCCTGTATATTTGAATATTTTTGACATCTCCTTAATGAATCGATTCCAACAAACCAAATAATGTATGGTCCATTATGAATTATACAGGGTGAAATTTTTATTTTTACAGTTATTAAACACATACATAAAATACCTGATGTATTTGATTTTAATACATTAAAATAAATGCTCAAAATGTTCTCCATCTAGTTGTTGGCAATAGCACAGTCTCCTATAGAACTCCTCCCTAACTTTGTTTGAAGTTTGAGGTGAAATATTCTGTATTTCTGTAGTTATCCTGTCTTTGAGGTTTACAATGCTAGCTGGTTGTGTTGCATGTTCTTGAGATAACTCCACAGAAAAAAATTCGAACGGCGTAAGTTCTGGCGATCTAGCTAGCTACTCAATAGTACCTCTTCGTCCAATCTATTTATTGGGGAAGATTTCATCTAAATAAGTTCTTACCATTAAAGCATAATGGGGTGTTGCCCCGTCTTGCTGGAACCAAACATTTTCATTCGGTAAGCTAGGATCTATTGCGTTGGGATATAAGTTTGCCAACGCAGTAATAACTTCATTTCTAAGCATATTTAAATATTTCTCAGCTGTCAAATTTCCATCTATAAATATAGGACCAATAATATGATCGCTTATGATACCGGCCCAAACGTTCAACTTTTGAGGGTACTCAGTATGTGTCCCATGTATCCAATTAGGATTCTCTGCTAACCAATATCTACAATTCTGTCGGTTTACCTCTCCATTCAATGTGAATGTTGATTCGTCAGAAAAAAGAATGGTACCAAGAGCTATCTCATTTCTGTTCAGCTTATCCATCAATCTTTCGCAGAAATCCATTCAACGATCTGGATCGTCTTCTGTTAACTCCTGCACAAAAGTTAGTTTGAAGTTTTTCTTCATGAAGATATCTTAGAACAGTTGTTTGACTAACATTATTTTCACGGGCAATTTGACGTGTACTTGAAGTTGGATTCTCTTCGACACTTAACAAAATATCCACTTTCACATCATCTTCAACGAAGTGTGGTTTTCTTTTAAATGGTTTGACATGTCCAAGTTCTCTGAATTGTGCATGAATTTTAGACACAGTACTTTGTGAAATATTAGGAAATTCGGGATACCTGTGATTAAATAAGCTTGCCACTTCAACTTGACTTCTGCAGTTATCCCCTTATCCGATCATCATTAAAATCTCAATTCGGTGAGTCTCAGTTAAATATTTCATTGTTATGTCGACAAGGAAAGAGTGTTTGACAAAGATTTTACTTTTTCAGTATAAACTGTCAACACATCAACAACTGACAGAATAGAAAACAATCCACATTATTTACCTACCGATTTAAAACAATCCACATTATTTACCGATTTTGTCTAATTATTGGCGTTTTTAGGCAATTTTCAGGTATTTATGATAAAATTCATGGGCTTAGCAGGTTTTGTTTCATATACAAATACATCTAATAATTAGTTAGTTTAGATTTTTGATAAATTCATATTTAGCTAATTCAAAAAAGTACCAATATTTCAAGTGTAATGAATTATTAATTTTAAAATTTCACCCTGTATAATTAATAATTGACCATACATTATTCAGTTTGTTGGAATCGGTTCATTAAGAGGTTTTCAAAAATATGCAAATATACAGGGTGTTTTATTAAAAAAAAAACAACACCGACTATTGCATACTTGTGTGAATCACCCTGTACATTCACATTTATGTTTACATAACCCACAATTCAATTCAAAAGTTGACGTGTCTCGGTATTTTTTATAATTTCCTAAAATAATGACATAAAGAATTCCATTCCATAAGTGGTTTCCACACTGTATGTTTTGTAGAATAATATTCTAGAGTAGTATCATGAGTGTCAGACACTTTCCATGGACCAAAACTTTTGTCAGACGCTGTAAAGCTCCACAAGCTCCGTAAACGCTTACTATTCAGTATAGTTCGAATTTGTTGGAGCACATGTAACTTAGTAATAGTTGCCTTGATAACATATTTGAAATTCAGACATGTGAAAATGAATAATGTTTATTTATTTTTTGTGGAGCTTTGAAGCGTCTGACAAAAGTTTTGGTCCATGGAAAGTGTCTGACACTTATGATACTACACTGGAATATTATTCTACAAAACATATATAAAAATCAGACATTCAAATTTAAGTAAAGTAACTGTTATTTTTAGTTATCTTTCTCACCTGATACCTTCCCTGGTCCCCTTAGGATAGCTCCACAAACACACAAAGTACACGAGATGCTACTGAGAACCTAACATTTATTCTATTTGAATATAAGTTATATATTATAGCTCTGGGATCTCACTCTATATGTTTGTGTTCTGAAACTCTAGTTTAAAAATTCCTGAAAGCTCCACAGATATAAATTTTGTCACAGTTATGAGTTCCAAATTTAGGATTCTACGAATTCCCAATCAAGTTTTTACTGATATACATGGAACTAATTTACAATTTTCTTCATTAATATGATATGTTGGTATATAAGTTGGTATATATCCCTGAAAATGCCTGCTGGTAAATAAAAATTTCACATTACTGACTCTAATAACATTTACTTCGAACATCTTCAAGCCGTAATGGCTACCGATCGATAAGTATAGGTTAACGATGGGGCAGATAAGCAATTCGTTTCCGAGTAAGATTGATTTTGAGAGCAATGGTCAAAGAGGCGGGAAAATGTCAGGAAGGAATAAGTTTCCGATACGATGTTAATATTTCATCTTTCTTTTTTATTTATTTTCATACGTTTCCTGAACCATCCTTTTTTTATTGACGTATTTCACGGTTATTATGATGTTTCAAAGTAGATACATTTTACAAATAAATATCTTCCAATATCGGAGCAAATTATTAAGGATCAATCAATATTCTGTTTCAAGACTTCAAATTCTTCGCTGTGAGTGAGTTTTCGAATTTTTGAGTTGTCATAACTTTGTTATTAATGAATATTTTTTCATGAAATTTTGGTGACACCTGTTTAGAGGTACTCTGAATCCAGTGGCGTGGTGATTTTTTCAATAAAAAAATCGCTAATAAAAAATCTCGATCTTCGACTAAGAAAAAATATCGTAGTATGCCCTGAAAATTGGAATAAACATTTCAAATTTTGTCCCAAGGTAGACCTTTTAGTACTTGACATTTAAAAAAAAAATTATTGAAATCTGTTTACAACTTCAAATTTTAGGGTGGTGTTTCCATTAAAAGTGGGTCAGACGATATATGAGGCCTTCCATTTATCTGGAAAATTAGAACTTTTCAAAATCAAGTTGAAAATTATTGTTAATGGCTGAGCCAAAGCTTGGCGGCAGTATTGTGTTAAGGTAAGGGATCATCATAAATTGCATACCTAGATCTGCACAGGATGGGCAAAGTTAGTGAACCTAAGTGCAGAAAATGTGAACTCTACAGGTACAAAGATTTAGTTTAAGTATGAATAAATGAATGAATTATTACCTCGATCACCTCCTGAATTCTTTCCACATGGCTCTAGAAACATCCAGTATGTGTATTTTCGTGATGAAACGCCGAGAACTACTATGTATTTTTTCATGAGAGGGTGTATTAAAACAATGGTCTTGAGTTTAACGTAATTATACTGATAAATTCCAGACAATTTTGAAACCGCTTGGCATCACGTGTAAACAGAGCATTTTGCAAAATGTGGAGGAATTAGACGCTCACCGAAATGGCTCAATGGCGTGTTACAAGAACATTTAGGCTGGACTTCGCAAAAATTATATAATGGATATGACAAGTTGTTATGAATTAAAACAAGTCGATGCTTCCAAGGAGAGGCTTTCAAAAGGTATGTTGTGAAAAGGCATTGTTCCAGTTTAATAATAGTTCTGCGTCTCAAGAACGTTTCGAATTGCAGGGTCTTTAATTAATGTGCTATTTCTTGAACTACAAACAAGAAGTTTATGTCTTTGATTAAGGTTTATTGCCCTCAATTATATTGTTTGAATAGCGTAAATGAATATTGTGCTAGTTAGGTCCTTTTGACTGGAACGGTTCTCCTTTTCACGTTTCTGGCTTCTTCCTTAAATACCATCATTTTATTCGGTGCTGTTATAAAGATAGAAATTTGAACGTTGCGGCGATTATGAAACCCCCTAAACGTATTTGCGCGCTACTTTTGTTTCAACGCCAAACTAGGAGCGCCATTTCCTTCCAGTTATATTCCTTACTGAATCTGCATGTCAACGACTTCTTAAACAGTATAAATGAAACAAAATTGGGTCAGCAATTTCATATTAAATCTAAAAATTACACAAGAATGAAGATTTTAGCAGTGAGCGTTTGGTCCATAGTCACATTTACACTCATCCTGCTCTCAATAGCAGATTCATTCGTAAGGATTATTAATCCTTGGTAGTAGATATGAGCTCACAAAAAGGACTGACAATATTCAAACGGACTGACACTTCCCCGCCAAAGTGAGACATGAATAAAGCTTGGGAGGGGACAAAAGAAGAAGGATATACTCTAATAAAGAACACAAGATGTGTCAGTCCAATAGGGAACTATATCTCTGTATTTCAGATGGCAATTCACGCTATCCTACTATGTTCCAGAGTGAAGCAATACAGGCTGGACATTCATAGGAAAAACTAACAGCCAGGCACCTGATTTGTTTAGTGGTAACATCCAGACTGATGGAGGGATGCCAGAAAAAGCTAAATACTATATTGATGGTCTGCTCGGAAGTAAGATTGTTGTGGCTGCCAGGAAATTACGACATATCCAGATATAAACAAGCTGATGACCTCGTGAGAGAAGGTTCAGCAACAATATACAGGGTGTTTCATAGTTAAACTACCATAGGTTAACTGCAAGTAGAGGACACTTTGGTGGTTCCAAATAGCCTTGGTTAATTGGTCTAACATAATTATTAACAGAGATACAGGATGTTTTATTCATTTAGTTCAATGCTTTTGAAGATCATAATTTTAGAACTACCTTATATATTTCTTTTATTTTTGGTAAGAATATATTGCATTGATAACACAATAAGATGGTGTAATGAAAATAAGTATAATCCAGGTCTGGTTTGAGGAAAATTTTCAAAATTCTACCAAAAATGAAAGAAATCTATAGGGTGGTTCTAAAGTTATTATGTACGGAAATTTCAATGATACATTTAAATAACTTCGACATTAAAAGTTAAGCAGTAAAACGGGATGTGGACTTCGAAAAATATTTTGGTACTGCTCTATTTTTTCTGTTCTCTTCGAATAATCTATTGGATTTAAAAAATTCTGACATACAGGGTGTTTTTTCGGAGATTATCGAATTCTGCAAATTTTTCTCAAACCAGACCTGGATTATAATTATTTATATTACATTATATTATTGTGTTATCAATGAAATAGATCATTAGCAGAAATGAAAGAAATATATAGGGTGGTTCTAAAGTTATGGCATGCAAAAGGATTGGACTAAATGGATAAAACACCCTGTATCTCTGTTAATAATTATGTTAGACCAATTAACTAAGGCTATTTGGAACCACCAAAGTGTCCTCTACTTGCAGTTGACCTATGGTGGTTTAACTATAAAACACCCTGTATAACCAGTCCTTCGGGACCACAAAATAGTGGTCTGAGGATAAATACAAAATTGAGTACAAAGCCAACATGGACTACAGTGGAGGAGCACTCCAAGAGAGGTACAAATTGGAAAGCTCACAGGCAGGGACTCTGTGGCATGCGAGACCATAACCCACTCTCCATCTGACTATAATGCACTGGCACGCATTTAATGAATATCTGTCATCGTGTAAATGGGTGAGTGAAAAAGGATTGTTCACTTTTTCATACGTAAAAATGCTGCCAACTGCTCAAAATCACTAGTAGTTGTTTTATCAAAGGTAGTAAATAAACTGGTAAAATTCGAAATTGCTTTTGCGAGTCGTGTTTATGAATTCCCCAGAAAGAACTTTTTCGTCTAGAGAAGGACTTTCCATCTTTTCTCAAATATGACTGAGCAGAAAGTTCTTGTTCCAAATATATTACGTCGCCGAGAGAGATGAAAATTTATTGTGATATATTGTCCAGAACATATTTCCCCAAAAATAAATTTCAGTAGAGTATTTTGTAGTTTACAATTCCCCAATGAATGTGCTTCTTATCAGGTCACCGTAAGCGGAGAAGTAGTTTTGTGATAGTCATGGTTTGTCAATTCTATTCAATTTTCGATAGCTTTTGTTCACCCAGACAATTAGTATAGTGTCCTTGTATTTGAGTTCGTATATATTCAAGTTCCGTTTTGCATTTGCGAGTATTTTGAATAGAAATTTTTGTGTGCGTCGATATCAATACCTTGGCTTCCTAGGAATCCTTTTTCACGTTGAAATTGGCTGTTGGAAAACGAGCACTGAGAATTTTCCTCTTCCCTGCATCTATTTAAAGTGTGTGGAATCGAATGTATAATATAAATGTTATGGAGGTTAGGTATGTATAGATGGGATATACTTGGATCAATACTTAATCTCTTCTTTGAAAATATTTCCAGGGACTTAAGCAGGATAATACTGGTGTTCGAGGAAATGCGATTTCAGTTTCCTAATTTGGAAGAATTGGTCGTAATATTTAAATTGGAAATTTAGTTTTTCCCAATTTGGTTTGTTTCTCCGTTTTTTTCTGAGTAATCATCTGTACTGTCGTACAAAACCAATATTTCTCAATTTAATGGACACATTTCTAGAATTTGTCAGCCATTTTACGTGAGATTATCTTCCTTTACCATACAAATACAGCTAAGCGACCGACACCACTAGCTGTAAAGGCCGGTCCAGACGCAGCCAGTAGTTTAGTCGAGTGGTCGAGTAACTTAGTACTTGAACCGTTAGAACACATTCATTTCAGTTGAGCTGACTGGAAGAGTCGAGTAAACGGTCGAGTCAAGTGAATAAAAGTGTATTCTTTTTTTCGGGTCGAGTAGCAGTCCCCAACACAAAAGACAACCGACTAGCGCAGCAACTAAACACGTCTGGACAGGCGACACATTGGTTAAGTCGGCTTAGGCTAAGTAAATAGCTTCACAAATGTAGTGAAGTTTTTGTTTTTCGTGGCGTGGTGTGTATGAAAATATCGAAGTCATATTAAGCATTGTTTGAATCAAATTAATGAAAAATGGCAATAGACAGAAACGACAAGCAGCATATTTATACTTCAAGACTTCATAGCAGTAGAAGGTTTTGGACAGAAAAAATTTGTCCAAAGAATTAAAAACATAAGATCTACATTCCCACGGGTGAACTTTTTTTTTGGCTGAAACCAGTTTAAGAAAAAAATTTTTGCAGTATAAAGATGCCTCCCCAAACACAAAATAACAAAAATTTTTCCGCGGAAATGCATCATTTTCCGACTCTAGGATAACTGAAACTAGTTATATGAAAACTTTGGAACTTTTTTTGCTGAAACCAGTTTAAAAAAAAAATTTCAGTAAGTATAAAGATACCTCCCCAAACACAAAATCACAAAAAAATTTTACGGAAATGCATCATTTTCCCGACTTTAGAATAACTGGAACCAGTTACATAAAAACTTTTTTTCTACTATCGTGTGTAAAGTACGTACTTTAGACACATTTTCGAGTGCGTAAAACTTTATTTTACGCACTAGTGCGTAAAGAGTTTTACTTTACGCACTAGTGCGTAAAGAAAAAATTCCAATATGTATGTAGTTATAGATATCTAGTCTTATAAAAATATAGGTATAATAAACAGATATTAAATCTTAATAAAGTTTTTTTCATAAATTGGAGATAGAAACCAATAGAATTCGGTAAAGTAACCTAATAATTATTGTTAAATAATTATTGAGTACTGGAAATAATAGGTAAATAGGTATAAGTTGGCGGTGAGTGACTGACATTTCTTTGTGAATTGAATCTGACATTTAAAATTTAAATTGAGATCTTCCGACTATACCTAGAGTAAGCAATTGTATTTTATATTTAGGAATTGAATATTTTTATAAAACTATGATGTTATTTGAGATTATTATAAAAAGACTCTTCTAAAAAAAATTTAACTTACTTTACGCACTAGTGCGTAAAGAAAATTACTATTAAACTTTTGTATTTCAATTAAATATTCGCTAGTAGAAAAAATATTGTATGCAATTCGTGTGTAAAGACCTTTTTTTCGACTCATGTGATTGTCGCATTCACATTCGTCAAAAAAAAGGCTACTTTACGCACTAGTTACATAAATAACTATTTTTCTACTAACGTGCGGAAAGTGAATCTTTTTCGCACTAAAAAGCGTGCGGAAAGAGTCACTTTTCCGCACTAGTGCGGAAAGTAAATTTATTGACATTTGAGGAATATACTGACATTTGAATATTCAAAATATGTATTTTGTATATCCAAGTTTACCAAATGACTGAAAAATTAATAAATTTATTATAATGCTGCTATAATTTTTAATAAAAAAAAAACTTATTTTTCAATAATTTTTTGATGGCCCTGGTATAAGCCTCATCAAATGAATGTCAAATAATAATAATCAATTTGTTGATATGTATATAATGAGAAATGTTGATTTATGATTACTTTTGGGTTCTTTCCGCTTGCTAGTAGAAAAAATAGTGTACCTAACACGTGCGTAAAGTGACTTTTCCGCAGGCGATTGCTGGCCGAACTCCGCTAAAGCGTCGTTCGGCCATCTGCAATAGCGTGCGGAAAAGTATCACTTTCCGCACTAGTTAGGTAAACTACTATTATGCTTTATATTTCGAACACTTTCCAAACATAACTACGCAGAACTTCTGCGGAAATAGGTGATTCTCCTACCAGGTGTTATTTGTACAGATGGATGTGTCTTGCAGATGAATGAACTTATTTTTGTTAAGTATATATAAAATATGCGAAATTAGACAACATAGGCAGGTACTCAGAAAAAATATTTATTAAATAACATCTTTAATGTCAAATGACATTTTTGAACCTGAATTTTGTAGAAATTATCGGAAATAAAACTGGCATTCAACTGTAAACTTCAAAGAAAAAACATAAACATATATGTACCAGTATCAAATGAAGGAACATAATTTGCCTCTCTAAAGTCGAACTCTAAAGTCACCGTACTGAATTCTAATTGAATTTAATGGTTCAACCATTGGATCTAGTTGTTTCTTACAATACTGAATATGCTGACCTCTCAAATACCTTTTCGCTGCATTCCATTGAGATTCTATCCTCTGAGTATGTGTCCCATCATCCGCCACAAATTCCACGCTATGATTTACTGTGTGATGAATATAACCATAATTGGAAAGTCCACTTTAAGCTTTTCATTCATCCGTATGAATAATAGATCCCACCGTCACATGATTTTTAATAATTTCTATTAGGGTAGCAGCATCTCTCTTATTTTGCGGACAAACAACTAGCCTCAGATCTTCTGAGTTTTGAGCGATTATTCCCAAATCCCAATGACCCTCCATAACTCGTCCACGATTGTACTTCCTTCTCCCAAATTTCGATTAGTCAATCTAAAAATAAAAATTTCTCTTACTCATTTTGTTGATGTGTTATCAAAATATAAACCTCAATATATTAAGTTGAGTTTAATCCTCTTCCCGACCTTTAACACAGATCAATGAATAATATCTATTCCTATCAGCTTAATATATGGCTTAAAATCTCAAGACACAAACCTGCACTATGATTCCTGGCCCTCCAATTTTCGGAAGAGATGCCTGCATTGAAGTTGAAGCACTGGTAACCATCTCCCGACAATACTTCATCCGAGCAGCTATTGTTGCCATTGATAAACTCCCTTCTGAACCACTTACACCAACACATATCCGTTCATATGATACAAATACAAGAAGAATCCTGCATATAAATATTTAAGAAAAAAACTAGTTTGAATAGTCTTACCTACCTAAACCCTTTTTCTGGTCAAATATGACTATTTTCAAACCAGGTTTCCTTTGCAACAGAAAACGAAAGTTTGCATTGTTGTCGTTCAGAACACCTATATATTCCCAAATCTGTTTCTGAAAAATAATAATGCGAAAATATATCCATATTACTTGTATGTCCTTTTCATTTTGTCCTACAGTAACATGGTCGAGGTATTAAGCCTTCATTTTTCACAAATTCATAAGCTTCCTGCCTAGTTTTAGGTAGACTTTGCTCAGTTATAACGAAATTAGACATCATTTAACCACTAGGTATCCGTATATCTACTCCTATACCACAGATTATACTAACAATAATAAAGCTCATATCTTAACGACATTTAAAAACCTATTGAACGTTTTTGTACAGGTCTTTTTACAGAGTCGCCGATTAAAGTTCGAACCAATCTAAATCTACAAAATATTTGATCAATAAATGAAAATGGTATATTTCCGCAAGAAGTTTTTTGCGTGTTTGTGTTTAGAAAATTGTCTTACGTAAAATAGAAACGTATTTTCTTGTAACTGGTTTCAGCTATTCTAAAGTCGGAAGAATGAAAATTATGCATTTCCGCAAAAAAAAACCGAGTCTTTCTGTTTGGAAAATATTCCTAATGGTAAATAAACGAATATTTCTTACATAATTGGTTTCAGCTGAACGAAACTTGGTCCATTCCCACTACTGGTACTTGACTTGCTGCTAATCGACTCAACACGGCCCCGTGTAAACGATTGTTTTGACTCGACTTGATTGAGCAAACTCTACTAATTATTTTGACTTGTGTGGACAGTAAACACACTCGACTAAATTTCTTTACTAAATAACTGACTGCGTCTGAACCGGCCTTGAGGCCGGCAAGTTGCAGCTCGTGTACAGTGTACAGTTCTCTATGCAATCACTAGTGAGCAGCACCAAGGCGTATACGTCGCTTCACGCCAAAATCTATCACACTATCTCACTTACTGTAGGTCCTTCTCACCTTTTCAGAATATTTGTTACAACATTTATATCCTTTTGGTTAGGGAGGTTTCAATAAGAAGGATCCATTCTTTTGGTGAAGTTTTTGAAAACATACTAGGTACCTACTTACATTAGAAGGAAAAGAACACATTTTGCATTTGTAGAAATGTTGAGGTTATGTGGAATGATAATGTGATTTTTTAGCGTTTCCATTGTATTTGATGTTTTTCCATTATTTAGAATTATCAATGGAAAGTTTGAACTTATGAAACTACATAATATGAATAGTTGGAATGCGAAAATCAAAGAATAACAACCAATCAATAGAGGGTAATTGATTTATGTTCTGGAATTACTGCTATATCTCTTTTCAAAATAACGATGTAGTCCGAATACAAGAGCGTCTGATAAAACAAACAGCTGGTCATTTTATCTTAACCACCTCATTTGTTATTGTCAACAAAGTGGATTATGTCAATTTACCTTGGAGCAAATTTTCCGACCGCCTTCATTGAATTATGCCATGCAAACAAAGCATTAACAAAAACAATTTTAAAAATTGCTTAAAAACTACCTACTAATTCAATTCAATGTGAGCAGAAATTATTTTCATTACAATAAATAATTGCTGCTATCAAATATTAGCATGTAATTTGTCTACTGGGTGTCTTATTAGATGTTGTACTTACACGTTTCTCAGAAAAATCGGATCCAATTACTTGAAATTACATTTCAATTACTTGAAATTACATTTCAATTAATAAATTATAAATAAATTGATAAATCCAATCACTTTATAACAGCTTAAACTTCTCAATTTCGCTTCACAAAAATGTTATGTGAATGAAAGCAAAGAATTATATAAATAACTAGCCGTTATTGCTAATATTACATTTCCCAGCTATTGAAAAGCGTATAAAATATACTCTAGAAATGAAAATAGTGTCAAATAATCTCTCGAGTTCAAGAAAATATTCCTAATACTAAAATATACTGTTTTGAATGATTTTGATAAAGCTTAAGTGCATTTTACATATTTATGTAGCAAAGTAGTTAGAAACTTCATAGTTTGTAATGGATATTTGGTTCATTCTACGTTAAACTTTATAGAAATTCACCAGCGTGTACTTCTCATGACGATACTAATAAATTATTCCATATTTTTACAGTTAATGTTTTCTCCAAACGATTGAAACTCATGCACATAATTTAAAAGCTTGGACAAAACATAATACAATGAAAATCATATTTAATAATATACGTATTATAGATGAGAGTGTCTCATTTTGCCATAAGCTTATACCTTTTAAGCGATTCTGGACAATAAGATGCGGCTTTCACAGTTAGGTTTGATATTTTTGATAGTTTTGTTGAGGCAAATTAATTCAAACGGTCTACCTCCAATCTACAGACTGCAAAAGCTTCATGGTCCTCGAGAACAATTTTTAAGAACGTTTAACACTTTTTGCTTGGTATCCGCAGTATGTGGTCTGTAATTTTTCGACTTGACTCCATGGTTAAGACATTTTCTCCAATTCCAAGAAACTCTCGAGAGTAAGTTGAATATTCTCTCCACTGTAGCTCACCTTAAGAGAATTACTATCTCAGCTGTAATAGTATTTTCATTTCACTTGTACTAAACGTTTATTGGATAGTTTATATGCTAAAAAATGAATTGGTATTTAGATTTCCAGAGTCGGTATAGATTAACAAACTTATCGTGGCTCTTGAAACATCCTATAGGATGCAGCAACTACAATAGATGTTAACTAGTGCCAAAATAAAGCGTATAATGTAGATTTATAATAAATCTATCCAGGCCTGGGCAAAATCGGATGCAACGCTTGTGCAGACTTTTCAATGGTTAGCACCAGGTTATGCAGGTTATCTTTTGTTACAGTGCATAGTTAAATTTGTCAAGATTTTCTATGTTATGGAGAAGCAGATAATAAAGTCAACACTTAAAAAATTTATCTGAAGAGTCCTTTGATATCAATCAATTGGTAGGTTCGGCAACACCAGTCAGAAGTTTGAGTCCTTGACAGCCCAGCCTTCAAACTTCTTGTGCTTTTGGTCTTACGATTATCTGAATAGGCCTGTAGTAGATCCTTCTTGGAGAATTCCTTCCTCTGGAGTCTATAACTCCAGTGAGACAGGGCTTCACATTCGAAGATGTTGGATGAGGTTGTTTCCTTCTTTTCCATGCACCACCGACGGAGAGGTTCATCATACCGATGTGTCATTCCTTCGGGTACAGTGATCGGTGAGTAATCCCTTCATATCTCGTTAGTGAGCTACTCCAAGGGTTTCCTGGCCAGGAGTTTGCTTTGTTTCTGCTTTGGTACGTGGCTCTAGTTCATCTGATGTTTCGATTGAATCCAACAATAATAGCAGCGATTACAAAAATTTAAGGTGACAGTCATATCAAAATTATTTTTAATCTGTCAATTTACCTTGGAGCAAATTTTCCGACCGCCTTCATTGAATGATGCCATGCAAACATAGCATTAACAAAAACAATTTTAAAAATTGCTCAAAAACTACCTACTAATTCAATTCAATGTAAGCAGAAATTATTTCCATTCCAATGAATAATTGCTGCTGTCAAATATTACTACGTAATTTGTCTACTGGGTGTCTTATTAAGATGTTGTACTTACACGTTTTACAGGAAAATCGAATCCAATTACTTGAATTTCAGTTATACAGTCATACAGTCAAATCAAAATTATCCTTAATCTGCATCAATCAAAAATCTCCAAAAAACTTTCTGCTATCTAAATGATATTTTTCTTCTAGAATAAAATTAACATTCCCGAACATTGAGAACTTCTGATGGATTCATTCTTATTTCAGACGCATCATACGAAGCCAAAATATGTAAATAAACTTAACAAACATGATTAATTCAAAACTCGAAAAAGGCTTAACCAGATTTTCAAAGCACAAATTTTATTACTTGCTTAATACAATTTTTAAAAGTTCGGAAAGTATTTCGCAATGAAAACTCAAATTTTTTATTATCGTTCAGAAGACGTAAGTTTGTTTAAATCTTCATTAAAGTAGGATTTGCAGACGTGATGGGACATTTCGTGAGTTTTGAAATTTTAATCAATCTTTGATTATTATCGAAAAATTCCTACACGCAGAAAACCGATTATATCATTGGGCTTACGATTCTCAACATTTTTTCCTCAATTTTCATTTGAAAGAGATCGCAGAGCACGTTCGTATGGCCCAGCTATATGAAATATTAACGATCGCGCGAAATAGGTCGTTATTTTACTGGTGGACTTTAATCACGCATAGCCCACATGTCATTTGTTATTTAAGCTGTGGCTTGAGCCCGCATTTTTTTTATTATTATGACAATGCGAATGCCTTTCGTAATATGTTATAAATTTTATATTTATCCCATTTTATTCACTCAAATTTGACACCCGTGGAAAAATTCTATGTAGTTGCATACGATTATATATTTGTTTTCCTTTCCTAGATCCTTTTGCCCTTTCAGGCTTCGGATGTGGATTCCATGTCCTGTAACCATTTCTTCCATGTCTTTCTGTCTCATCGCAAGGTTTTTCATTTCTGCTATGGTTTTTCTTTTTTCCAGACCCATCTCTTGTATTTGGTCTAACCATTACCTCCTAGGCCTGCTCCTTTGTTTTTTGATCGGTTCCCCAATCTCCATTATTTTCTCAGTTAACCTATTTGGTTCGATTCTTACCATATGACCATACCAGCTAAGTTGTCTCTTTTTTATTTTACCAGTTATTAGCTCCTGTTCAGTTGTCTTTCGTAATAATTATCTATTTATTGTTCGCCAATCGCCACACTTCTATTATTAAGAAAGATAAGTGAGTGTCACAATACCAGCAATACCATGGTTTCAGTTTTCCAAAAGGGCCACGCGCTGGTAACATTGTGACACTTACTTATCTTTGTCCATAATAGAAGTGTGGCAAATAATAAATATTTATGTTTTTAAATTAAAACAAATAAAGTACACAATTGTACGAAATCTTTTTTCTAGTATATAGTATGTATAAACTTGATAATTTTAAAATGTATACGAAAACATAATATTCATAATACCACAAACATATTTAAGGTGTGCGTCTTGGTTTTTTACAGGAACTCTGAAATATCTAGTTAGTTTATAATTGAAACATGGCAACATTGACATTATTAAGTGAGTGAAAAGTAGATAGCTGAACACTAATTACATTTCCTTATTTCCCAGTTTTATACCTTGTACCTACTTCCAATACGTGCCGCTAGATAGCACTACAATCGATCCACCGCAAAATGGCGTCATATAAAAGCATCAATTCAACACCCGCGGAAAAATTCTATATAGCTGCATACTATTTTATACAAGATACCAAATATGTGCAACAACACTTTTTCTCAAGTACATGCATGAAATTCACCAGTTGCCTCTGCCTGTGCTTAGTTGAAATGATCCAATTGAAAGTACAAACTAGAAAGTAGGTAACTTTTATGTGACTTGATTTAAAATACAGGGATTTGAATTGAATTTCCTGGCTGTTCCATACCTTCAAAGAGCGACAATTGCTTTTATTTGGTTGCAGCTTGGTTAGTTACTGCAAATACTATTTTGGAATGCCGTTGGCTATTTTAGGGGATGTGGATACTATTGGATTAGCTAATGCTGAATGTATAGATATTTATTTAAAATGGAAATGGAACAATTCGAAAAAAGTGCAACTAATGCAGATTCTCCTGACCACATTTTCACGATGAAACAAATGATAGAAAAAACACAAACGAATGAAATTTAAATGGTTTTCTTGGACCTTGAAAAAGCTTTCGATAGTGTACCACAAAAAACAGTATGAAGTAGCCTAGAACAAAGATCGGTTCCAAAGAGTCTAATCACACGAATAAGGAGTCTGTACAACCAAAATTTCAGCTACGTCAGGAGACATAACCTTGAATCCGATATATTCAGAGTCAAAGACGGACTTGGACAAGGTAGAGTACTGAGTCTATTGTTTATTATTGTGATGGATGACATCATTAGGGCAACAAAAATGTACACTAAAAAGATACATATAGGATACAACAGGTTAAAACTAATAACATTGTCTGAGTGTGCGTTTGCAGATGACCTAATGATTTGTGCACCCAGCGAAAAGGATTTGCATAGAAATCTGAAAATATGGGAAGAAGAACTAAAGAGGAAATACTTGAAAATTAAACATACAGAAAACAAAAGTGATGACCACTGGATCAGAGGATGAAGAAACTTATTTAAGGATACATTAAGAAGAAATCGAGCAGGTAGACGTATTTAAATACCTTGTTAGAAAGATAAATAAAAACGGAAATTAAGATATTGAAATAAATGGAAGAATCACCAATGCATCAAAACTGTATCACTCATTATCAAGATCATTCATAGGAAAAAAAGAAATCAGTGCAAAAACCAAAATCACAGTATATAAAACAGTTTATCGGCCAATCCTAACTTATGGAAGTGAAAGCTGGATACTGTCACAGAAGTCAAAAAGTCGAATCCAAGAAATGGAAATGAAATATTTGCGGAGAGTGAAAGGTATAACACGAAGAGATCGGATAAGAAACGAGGATGTGAGAAAGGAACTGGAAGTAGAACCAATACTCGAATTATTAGATAAACAAAAGCCTAAGTGGTTCGGACACTTAACAAGAATGAGCAACAGACCAGTCAGAGATGTGTGGGGAGCCCGAGTAAATACAAAAAGGAAGAGAGGAAGACCTAAGAAAACTTGGAACTAAGAAGTTGCAGAAATACTGGAAAGAAGAAATATAAAATGGGAAGAAGCAAAAAGGATGACAAAAAATAAGAAGAAATGGACCAAAACAAAATATTCAGATATAGATACCTCCTACCCTTACACCTTCGGGTATAAAAAGGGTTTTTGATTGAAAATATATATATACTTTCCTGGAGGAAGTAGTACCAAATAACTCCCATGTCTGGCACACATAATATACATGGGATACAGAAAAAGTATGGCTAGGAATGAAAAAGTAAAGTCTCTGGTTTCATAAAAATATCATCAATTTCAAACAAAATATTATATGTCTTAATGAAATAAGTGATTGTTTGGTTGGAAAAGTGAAGACTATAAATAATCATGACAGAATCGGAAATAAATGACATTATTTTTATATGTTTATAATCGTGCCTGGAAGAACAGCTACAATCTATTCTGGGATAATATATGGTACGTCATTTGTTTGAGCAATAAACAAAGTGGATATTACTCACAACGCAACTCGTAAATCCATTGACATTTATTCTACCACATTCGTCGTCAATACTATTAATCAAGCGAAAGATACTTGTGATGCACAGCACGTCTTTTCTCTCCCGAAACGGCCGTTTACATAAAAGCTTTTATTTTTCAACTCCTCTTCACTTTTCTGTTACTGAGTTAAGGGGGTTATACCATTTGAAAGTTACAAAGACGTTTTTGGAAATCTAAGAATAATAGGAACTACGCATATCTTTGAATACACAAATTAGGCTTATACAAAGCGTAGCGGATTGCTGGAGCACACAGTATTTAACAGTAAACTACCTCCTACTTTATACCGATTTTAGTCCGAATAGAGAAAACTTGGTCCCACTTCGAGCAGAAAGCTGTTGGCCCAGGCTCCATGAGAGCCCATGCAACTGCATTTCAGTCGGAGATTCATGCCATCGAGTTCTCATGTGTGGAGGGATTTGAGAAAACTGCTTGCACAACCAAGAGGCTTTGAAAGCTCTTACCGCGAAACGTAGAAATTGGTATGACTCAATTGGTCAGACTCAACACAGTGTCTTTGGTCTGCATTTCTGACCGCTACGATCTGGTTGTCAGTGAAAAGGAGAAAAGTAGAAGCAGGAGGTTTTAATGGACCAGAGTGGCAGTCGTTACGTTTTGCTAGGCAAGTGAGTGAGTACTGCTAGGCATATTTTATTTAGATTGGTTCTCCAAGATTCTTCAAAACATTTCTCTAAACAATACTCTTTTCGTGCAATTGCACGCGAAGTCAGTATTTCGCGTACTCAGCAGAGTCCGCGAAATTTACTTTTGCGGCCGTTATTCATACCAATGGCTGCGAAACCAAACGTCACTTCCAAATTTGTCTTGTATACATCCTTCCCATTGAGTTTAGGAGGAGTGAAAGGTACTGAAATGTCGCTATCAGTATCGGACATTTTACGTTTTGTCAAGAATTGTCAAAATATTTGTTTTCATTGGTGAACCATTTTACCTATTTGAAGCACGTCTCAGCATGTTTAAATCGAACTTTGGAAAACGCGCGTTTTTTGAAGTTACCATAGCAACATTAAAAACTCGAGAAGTCTGAATGACAATTTTTTTTTGTTGATCTAACAGGAGTACTTTGTAACGACAAAACCTTTATTCGAAGAATATCTTCTAACAATTTCAATTTTATAAATGAAAATGGAAAGTACCTACAGTTGGTATTGTTTGAGACATTGATATTTCGATCTTTCAAAGATTTTTGCGGTATTAACCGTGTTTCTGCTTCACTACTTAAGAAATCAACATTAGAATAAATTTTTATGCTTTGCGGTGACAGCAATGAATCAAAGAAACAATGCAAATTAGTTCATGTTTTTCTCATTTCCATGACAACGACAACAACAACGACAACGACAAGGTATATACTGTAGCATCACATATTCAACCATTTTAATTACAATATTAGTTCTTGTTTCCATTTCTTGTTGTTATAGTAGTAATAGATACCAGTATTTATAATTTCTAAGTGCACCAATGAATAAAAATAGCGTTAGTAATAGTGGATAACTGGTCTCTAAGCCGGAGTGCTCGAAATAGAGCAAGTGTTTTAAAGACCTTTTTGCACGATCGATCTTTTTTGCTTATTTACAGCATCGGTTGTCAGGACGGTAGGTTGTTTTTACTGGTTTCTAAGTCTAACACGTCGGTAAGTGATTTACTTACCGTTCAGACGTCGGTAAGTAAATAACTTACTGACGTCTTAGCCCTACATACATTCAAGTGATCCTAAATAATACATTACCTACTTCATTCATTACACAAAAGGAACAAAAAAAAAGGAAATTAATTTTTTTTGGAGCAGAACAATATAAAAAGTAATAAATAACATAAAAACAATTTTACCAAAATGTAATAGTATATTAAGTATCAAGAACGGTAAGGGTTGTTTACCGGTCGACATCAATGTTTGGAGGCTGAGCGTAGCGAAGCCTCCAATTTTGCTGGAGACCGGTATTACCCTTAACGTTCGAAATGCTTATACCATTTTTTGCGCGATCGTATTGAAATATTTGAATTTCGAATAAAATAATTTAAATTTCTTCGAAATGAACGAAATGTCAAAAGTGACATTTATATTTCGCGATCAGTTTAAAATATAATTTGCATTTTGGTGAAATAAATATAAATGTCACTTTTGACATTCCGTTCATTTCCAAGAAATTTAAATTATTTTATTCGAAATTTATTTCAGTACGATCGCGCAAAAAATGGTATAAGCATCTCGAACGTTAAGGGTAATACCTGTCTCCTGAAAAATTGCTGTCGACCGGTAAACAACCCTTACCGTTCTTGATACTTAATATACTATAATATCCACTTATACTGTAATATACTAGTATATATTGAATCATATCATTTCCATAGCACGCGGTAACATTGTTAAAGATATCGAACTGCTGTTCATTATAGAGCGATAATATATTCATTTACAATTATCTAGTATAATAATTGTAACGATTGCACGGAAAATAGTGTGTATGCCATGGCCACAAAACTTTTTAACAACCCCAAGATTATTTTGCCTCGGCCGCAACCGGCCTCGGCGATAACTGTTCTTTCGGTACGTTGAAAACATATTTCGCGGCCTAGGCCTACAAATAACTATTGTTGAGAAACTGACTTCGCTTGGTGAAATATAAATAGGTGATATGCGCAGAGGAAGTTCCAATAATTCCACATCCCATATACCTGACAAAATTTCTGTATCTGATCCCAATATTGCCTATGAAAATATGTTACATGTTACCAATATTATGCAAGTCTATAATTGAGTATACAAGACTTTCAATCCATGAAGCCAAAACCAAAAAAGAATTGTTGATAATTTCACTGTGCTATTAATTCCTTCCATTATTCTTTCAATTCATTCTCTGGTTTTCTATACCTTTTTGTTTCAATTAATTCATTCCATTTCATACTGTCTACATTGTTAAATTATTTATCGGATCCTCATAAAAACTTACATGAACGCGCCATCTATTTAATTATGTTTTCAGTGATGAAACTGCAGAAACTCGACCGAACGTATTTCGAGGTTTTTCAGGCTAATCGTAATTTAATGACAAGAAACATGTTAACACAATGTGTAGCATAACGAGGAGAGCGCAAAAAGTTGCACGCTTCTGTAACTGAGGCATTTTAATTAGACGATTCCTCCAAACAAGCTCTGTTTATACACGGACTAAATAGATAAAGACCTTTTCTTATCTGTATTCCTTCGCCTCCGCGATTTAAGATCATGCTGAGACTTTTTGTTCATGAAAAAGTATAATGTGTACATTGTTGTACTTCTTCTTCGCTATAATATTGGAATTATGATGCTTTTTTTATTTGATCATAATGATCGTGAAAGTAACATCAATGAACGAGAGTAGGTACTTAAAACTGAATTATTTATTTTAAAAAGCGTTTTTGAATTGAATACACGAAAAGAAATGTCTTATCACTATGACAGATGCATCACAAATGTTATTATTCCTAATTGTCAGTGGTCCAACCAACCAATATGACCTATAAATTCTCATGAAGACAAAAATAATGAGAAGTAATTACAGACACAGTATAACAAATTCAATGAACGAGTGATCACAAGGTAGTTTTGGAAATAACATCTTGCTCACCAATGGATCTGGAACAAACCAAAGCACTGGGGCTCACGTGAACAAACCTATAAAAATAATGTTCTTTAGCCGTGGTCAGTATACGTCCGCGTTTCGAGCAAATATTGATTAAAACATCAAGAAACGAAATACCAAAAATTAAAGAGTCTACTGACAACCAGACTCTGTTTCAGGGTAATCAGCAGCCCAACCATTGAGTCTGGATTAGTGAAACAGTATTCTCAGTTATACATTGATGGACCAATTAGCTAGAGAAGGCTCCAGAGGAGACTTTATATGTCCTGAACTGGCTGGATGAAGATCACCAATTCAAATGTAGGTTGACAGAAGGTCACCTTTATACAAAGAGCTTACCATTCAAGGTAGACAAGGAACTTCCAACCAGGTTATAGAAACTGGGTAAAATACCGGCCTGGTCACTGGATACTGTACCTAGATATTCTGCTTCTGTGATAACTTAAAAAACTCAGGCGGAAGTCTTGTGAGTACCACACGAAGTCTTGAAAACCTAGACAAGGTACTAGTATCCCACTGGTTTCATTTTCTCATAAGTTTTTTTCATTCAGCTTTCGAATGTAGCTAAGTTTAAACAGTGTGGCCCATTGTGTTGGGAAGAACTACAAAGCGGCAAATACGGCGATCTGGATGTCTCCGATTACCTATTTCTATTACTTCTCGTTCACTTCTGTCACCACAAAAAAGTTCAATTTCAACTTTGTCTTGAATAGTTAAATAGTTGAATATCTGAAACATTTAGTACTTACAATTTCATACTAATGTTACTGACTGACACAAATAAAATTTCAAAATCAAAGCCTACTTGCGACTCGTTAATAAATGAAATTATTAAGCACGATTTTACATTACTTTCAGAAGCCATAACTCCAAAACGGGTTAAGTTATCGGCTTCTAATTTTTACTGTGCAATATGTTTGAGTCCTTGTTTTTGTTTACCATGTTGTCAATTCCAAAATTTGTCTACATTCTACGTAAAATATTACTGGAAATACCACTTTTTCCAAACTCATGTTGTAATAACTTTGTCGTTAATAAAAATTTTTCCAGAAAATTTTGGTAGTTTACATTTGTGATGATTCTGAATCCAGTGGTATAGTTATATTTGAGAAAAAAAATTGCCTAATATACTTTTGTCTTTTATGGTAAAGAAGAATTAACATAGAGACCCTTGAAAATAGTAATGAAGCTATGAAAATTTGTACCAAAATACTGTTTTTGATACTGAATCTAACCAAAAAAATTAAAACAATATCGGTTGAAAAATGCGGATTTCACGGGGGTGCTTCCAAACAAAATGGTTCACACTGTATATGTTCATGCAATCACAGATTCTGCGGGAAAGTACCTATAGATATGTACTGGCTAAATGACGTTAGTCAATGGTGTAATGAAAATTGATGAAACTTCAAATATTGATTAGCGTGAGCTTTTCAGTACAATTCAACTAATAAGACGCTTTATATTATTATCTCTAGAGGTTTTCAACAATTTTCATAACGATTAGCTATTCGAGTGAAATAAAAGAAAGACAAAACTCCGAACATTCCTGCTGTGCATTTTTTATTTGGTGCGGTTGGAATAGAACTACGGACGGAATTAATTACTTTCAAGTTTCAGAGGAATTCTTTCTTCGACCTATATATTATTGCTTTGAAAAAGTACCCTTAATTAACTTTTGTATTATATTGCTCTTGTAAAAGAAGTGTGCAGGAATTGTAGTAGATATCTCTTGTTGAATTTTTGAGGAAAAAGACTTGAAACTTTAGTAGTGAATGTAATTTATTGGATAAAGACCAAAAAGGACTTCATCCAATTAATTACCTCTTCTTAAAGAAAACGCAACCGTTTCGGTAAAGATTTCATTGCATTATATATACGAGTGACAATCTAATCAAGGATTGAATAACTGTTCAGTCTAAGAACTCTCCAATGATTTGTTCGAATTTTATTCTAAATAGGATAGTTTAATAAATATCCTGAAAATATTTCTCAAGATTTGGAAAAATTCAGTCAAAAATTATCCATTGCTTTTGTAGGAGTAGGTACCTTCTGAGCAAATAAAATATAAATTATTCTCCTGTCTGCGAATTCTTGACAATTATGCACAAATATCAAATGATCACTAATTTTAGAAAGTGCGGTGTACTCGTGACGGCTTGTATGTATGTACCTATGTGTGTGTTTTGGGGTGACATTCACTGAGAATTGGAAGATCTATTGTGCCCCCTTACTTCTACTCAGTTTCTAAGGGGAGTATCGAAAACTAGTAGTTCGTTTAGTCCTATTTCCCGGAGGAATTTTAGGATGTCTGCAGGCTTCAACTTGGGCAAATGTTCATCATCTATCCAGTAATCTCCTGGGTGCTGTGCTCTAGGATTCTGAAGTGCTGTGCAGTTGGAAAGTATGTGGATAGAGGTTTCTTCTTCCATTCCACAAAATCTGCATTCTTCTTCCTCCACTATTTTGAGCTTAGGTGCCCATTCAGGCGACAATGTCCCGTTAGGATCCCTGTTAAAACTCTTAGCGCAGTTTTACTTTGACGTATGCATTCTTTTCATCTCAACAGGTTGTAGTCACCCAGAAGAGAATTGATTGTATAAGCCCTACTAGATCTTTCCAATGGTCAGATCTTTTTTTTTTTCTCGGCTTTACTTATTTCTTCCAATATTACATTGGGGCTGATTCCGCAAAAGGGTTCAGGCACCCAGCAAGGTATTTCAGTCCCCCTCTTTGCTAGTTCATCTGCTATTTCATTTCCTTCTATTCCAGTGTGTCCTGGAATCCATAGTAAGGTGACTATGCTGTTCTCGCCTAGTTCATTGAGTTTGTCTAGGCATTCCCACACCATTTTGGAACTGATTACACAAAAGATCAGTGCCCTAATGGCTGCTTGACTATCCGACATTATGATAATCCTTTGTCTTCTGTATCCTTGATCAATATTGAACTGGGCGCACTTTCTTATGTCGTGGATTTCCGCTTGAAAGATACTTATGCCCAATTTCACCAACCATTTCCTAAAGTTAGGTAATACCTAAATCAGATTTTGGAATGACAAAATAGAACACAGGTTCCACCATGCGCTAAGAATCGCCTAAACATGATAGAAAATACCCAATATTGTCACTCTCAAGTAATTCTTAGCTTGTGGTAAAACGAAAATTTCACTTAGCAATTCCAAAATCTGATTTATGTATTACCTAACTTTAGGAAATAGTCGGTGAAATTGGATATTAGGGTTTTTCCCAAGCTTTCAGAGTGTTTGGTTCCCGGCCCGAACACTCCTATCCCAGTTCCTTCTATTGCTTTTGAGCCGTCTGTGTACCATTGAATGGCATTCTTTCCAAGTCTAGTAATGGTATTTGTATCCCATTCCTTCTTGTTGCTCATTTCCGTAACGAATTTCTTTGAAAAGTTATACTTTTTCATCATACCGTCTTGTGGCATGTCCCAGATTGTCTGATTTCTAAGAAGTGGTTTTTTTTCAATGATTCCCCCTCTACTTAGTCTGTATCTTGTTCTTTCTGCAACACTTTCCACCACTATATGTAGAGGGGTGAGGTTGAGAATCACTTCCATGGCTGCCGTTGGGCATGTTCTCATTGCTCCTGTAATACATATACAGGCTAGTCTTTGAATTTTGTGATGGCTTCTTTTACATCTATAGATTCCTATCTACAGCATAATGTAGTTCAATTGTCATCCATTCTATCATTCATTTCTGCTCCCTGTTTTCCAGATTCTCCGACCACTATACTCTCAAATATTTGTATTCTTTCACTTGCTCAATTTGTGTGTTATCTATCTCAATTTCTGTATTGATATTTGGTTTAATTTGTGTTGATTTTCATGCCCTCTCCTCCTATTATCTTCCTTATATGTTCATATTCTCTTGTAGTCTTTTTTAACTTCTTGAAATCAGTACTACATCATCTGCAATTACCCCTTCAGCTATTGAACCTTCCAAAACAAATCTATTATGTATGAAAATTGCCATAAGAGATTTTTAATCTGTTTCTACAGAGAGTAATATTATTAGGGTAAGGTCTGCAGAGCTTTTTTGAAACCAAATATTATATAGGCAAACATTTCCAGTATCTTATTTCAGCTCTTTATTTCAAATATCATTTCATATATTCCAAAGTAATAGCCTCTAAACTCTAAAGTATAAAGGGTCCAACTTTTCAAGGCGTCGATTACACAATAACTGACAAAATAGAACTGTGAAAATTTCAATATTCTCCAAAATGATAAGAAAGTGGGTAATTTCAAGAAATTCATCATTATCAGTTTTATGAGGCATCCTAATTTTGGCATTCACACACAAATCTAATTTAATCTGTGGTTTATTGTAACCAGGCCATAACAAAATACGATCAATAAAATTTAATAGTCAGATGGAATTTTACAAACTTTTATATTTCGAAAAAGATATTAAACCACGATAAACTGATCAAGCTTGATCAACAATCTTTTACTTTTTGTTCGGCTCTATCGTGAAATTTGTAATAAGCCATATAACGAAACTTTTAAATAAACATTTCCGCATTAAACTTGAAATAACAACCAATTCGAATCAATATCGAGCAGTTATAATGTGAATCGGAAAAAAGTCGAAAGAGGATTATTCAATTGAGGTTAACATTAATTTTCATTACTTTGCACTATAACACTCCAATAATCAAGCTTAAAAAGTAATTCTTCATTTTTACAGTCAAAACTGGAATCTATATACTCCTATACTCCATTAACTTCCCATTTTTCCACAAATCCTTCCATATTTTGGACGTCTATAATAAATTGTCACCACAGGATTGACCAGATTGTCTAAGATAGTTTTCATTGTGATTTTCTGGAGAAGTTTGCTCCAATCATTATCTTTCACAATAATTACAACAGTCCTTTCAAATTCGTTGCCCTTACTCACCACATATTCCAACCGTCTCTGAAGAACTAGATTATAATGTAAAAATTCATTAGGGAGGAGATATGAGGCACGTCCTCAAATAGTATATTGTATAATTAGTGGGAAAAACATAATATTCCCAAACGACTGTGTCACTTCTCCCACGATCGGAGGAAAAATGTATTTTGGAATTGATCTCTCAGCTCTCAATAGATGCTCAATATTCATTTATTAGGAATATTGTCGGCACTTTTAATACTTGACAGCTATTGTTTGATTTGTTGCGTCTATCCCTATATTTTTCATACTTCAAACTCTTCTTCAATCACTGTTGCCTCATTAACCACTTACAGTCCATCTTTCAAGAGAAGACTATGGTCTACTTTGTAGCAATTTTGTATCACAAAACCTTGGCCCTATACAAATCTCAATAGAACATCACATGTAATATTGTCAAGAATTATGTTAGGCTATACTAGCATCACTTACAGTTATATTTTAACAAAAACTGAATATCCACAGTATGAACTATGTAACTGCCAATTAACAGTAGAACATATTTTACCAAATTCTCACTTATAAAAGGCCCGAGGACCGTAAGTAACTTACTCAGGGCTCACTCTATGCTAACAATGTTAGTGAATTTGAAAAAAGATCGTGCAAAAACAAATATGCGAACTACTGTGACGAAGATTTCTCAACTTCGTTTCATTGGTCGTTATTCATCCAGTATATTTGATGCCTATAAATAAAATACTAAACGACAGTCACTTTATCTCCTTCGGAACAAAATCAAAGTCAAAAGATCATATCGCAGTAGGCAGAACTTCACGTCGAAGAAGAGATTCCGATTGAGATTTTGTCAGATAACAAACATGTTGATGTCTGAATACGAACAAATGACCCGGAAGGCAGAGGGGAGAAGTTAATATGATTTGACGTCTTAACCATTTCATATGGAAAAATTGAATTACACACGTTTCTAACGAGTTTTTTCATATAATAAATACAGCCAAAATGTCTTTGGAATAATCTTAATCTATGTATCTCCAAAGTTCTTGGATTGTCCGTGGAGGTGGTTCATAGGAATTCGTGGCTGGTCCCAGGCATGCTCAATGAGATAAAGGTCTGGCCATTGAGTGGGCAGTGCCAAATGCAAGATACAGTTTAGGTCCAAAGAGGAAAGTACTCGATGTAATTGCATCCTGCCTTATTGCCAAATGTCGTATAAGAGGAAAACTTGAAAAATCATCGTTAGATGGAGGTTGTACTATATTCATCAAACAATTATTTTATTATCAAAATGTGAACGGAGTTATTCTAAGCTGCACACTGCTGTATGGCTCGCTGCATTGAGTGCACACTTGTAGATTTCTCTTCCTTGTTTGTCGGCGGCATTTAGTTGTTGCCCAACTTGAATAAGGATGGATAACCACCAACTGATTTCAGCTTGCCACGTCTAGACATTTCACTAGTGTTCACTTTTCTTGCAGTTGTTACAAGATTCCTTTGGGGTGAATGCACAACCTGCTGTAAATATTATTGCGACCATCTCCGTATCAGCAAAAATAATGCTAAACCAAAAACAATCTTTCTTCCATTGAGACCATGTTTGAATCAACTTCAACTGTAGCGTATTATTAATATGTCAAATAATTAGAATAGAGGAGCTCAGTCTGAGGTCACTGTGGCCAGCAAAAAGTGGTTTTTTCTGACAAGAATGACAGTTAAGGTCTACCATACAAAACATGAGATTTTTGCATGTTTTTTATCATTGAGAACATCTATATTGCTTTATTTAAATAATGAATACACCCCCGAAGCGTATATCTTGAAATTTAAAATTACTTTTCAGCTGAATACTCAACATATCGGTGGCCAATAATTCCAGGAATTCTTGGCATGTCACTATTTCATTTCTGTTATCTGTCACTAGTTATGTCAGATGTCAGTGGAAAAAGTTATTAAAAGAATAGAGATACAACTAACTAGACATGCTACAAAAATCTAATCGAAAATGGACATAGACAATTAAACCAATATTAACAAAAATAAATATAACTGACATTTGACATATGTAACTAGTGACAGATAACATAAATGAAATTGGGACATGCCAAGAGTTCCTAAAATTATTGGTCACCGATATGTTGAGTATTCAGCTGAAAAGTCATTTTAAATTTCAGGATATACGCTTCGGGGGTGTATTCATTATTTTAATAAAGCAATATAGATGATGTTCGCAATGATAAAAAACATGCAAACATCTCATGTTTTGAATGGTAGACCTCAACTGTCATTCTTGTCAGAAAAAAACACTTTTTGTTGGCCACACTGACCTTAGACTGAACCACAAAACAGTCTAACCTAGGTTAGACTGTTTTGTGGACTGAACTCCTCTATTAATCCAATTGTGACAGATACATATTTTTCCGCAAATCGCTAGGAAATTTTGACATTCCTGTCAAAAT